>JAOXJP010139136.1:0-13399 GCA_025762735.1 Platanus orientalis | reverse complement strand
CCTCTGATAGGTTTCGAATGAGATAGCTCCAACCAGAGTGAGGTGTTGGACTTGGGAACAACTCTCTGGGTGTCTCCCAAGGGTGATAATAGCCCCCCTAAACTCCCCCAATCTGATTCCTAAATATGAGGAGATAGAATCAAATCTCCCAGGTTAACTCGACTGCCCCTGTTTTGACGCCTGATACTTGAAACCTGAATATATCTCATTCAAAACAAAAAATTTGGGTTGGGCCCCATGTATGGCCCCACCATACATGGGATCATCCAGCTGCCTAGGAGGGATGAGAACCTTCGAACCAAATCAAACTCCTGACTGTTGAGGCTATTGGTCGATTTCCCCAAATTGTTTGAGACTAGATTTCACGCCTTGGCAGAAATATTGCTTTAGTATTTCCCACCCTTCAGCCTGCCGCAACAAGATGCAGACATGGAGAGCATCGTATGAGTCTGAGTGACTGTCTGGAGAAGCTGGATCAACAAAACTCCTGCAAACTTTCGGATGATGATTCTCTAACCATGGAACAGGTTCAGCAGCAATAATCTTAATAAAACTTAAGAGAGAAAAGTAAAAAAGAATAAGGAGAGAAAACCTTTAACCCAAGGGGAGGGAGTGGCCTCCACCACGACCGTTAAACTAGGTTGAATCTAGACCCATTTCCAGGGTTTTAGTGTTCTTCAACCTAGAACAAGAGGAGGAAGAAGAAGGAACAACACGTTGGATACACTTCAAAATTTTCAATCTCTCTATCATAAAATAAAAACTGGTCGTGGGGCTCTTTTATAGCCTCCCACGGCTAGGTTATTACACATAAAGCCATTATGGACTGAAATAACCCTAATACAGGTAATGCCTACCCAAAATAACCTCCAACTACAAGAAATAACGAAAATTACCCTAAATAACCAACAATGTCAAAACTACCCTCAAAATCCTGTGCCCCCCTTTACATGAGACACAATTACATAAACAATAAAATAAAAACATAAATAAATAGCCATGAACATGGCTCCATAATTAGCTCAGTCATGATGTCCACATCACATAGGAAAGATTGGTTCTAAGCCTGCAGATACTCCAATGGAAGCCAATCTTAAAATTGATCATGAGTGATGGACCACTCAAAGATGTAGGAATGTTCCAGAGATTAGCGGGGCATTTGATAGACTTATCATTGATTCTTGTAATATTGGGTTTGTTGTCAGTACAATCAGACAGTTTATGCATGAGCCACATGCAACTCACTTGGAAGCAGCTAAAAGGCTTCCTAATATCTCAAATCATCTCCTAGCAAGAGACTCTTGTTTCACAAGAATGATCAGTAATTATTTAAATGTTACACAGACATAGATTGGGCAAGCTCAGTGATAAATAGGAGGTTGACTTTAGGATAGTTTAAATTTATTGGAGGAAACTCAGTTACTTGGAGAAGCAAAATAGTCAATCGTGGCAAAAACAAGTGTTGAATCTGAGTATAGGAATTTGGCATAAAGAACTTGTGAGTTACATTGGATTAAAATTCTGATGACAGAACTGAGACCCAATACAGAAAACAGAAAAAGATAATGTTATATAATGTCAACAAAGCAACTATAAGCATTGCTCTTAATCAAGTTCAACATGACAGGACAAAGCATATTGAAGTTGATTGACAATTCATGCAGGAAAAAAGTGGTAGAAAAGATAATCAATCTTCTGTTTGTAAGAACTAAGGAATACAGAGCAGACATTTTAACATTATGAACTTATTAACAAGTTAACGTGTCAGATATATATGCCTCACTTGAGAGGGAGTGATGGGTCAAGAATGTAAGGCCCATGACCCATATCATTGTCAATAAGCTCCAATTATAAGTGAGGTGATTTCAGTAAATTACAGGTTATATTATAGTAAAAGGGGAGAGATTACATGTTTTGGTTATTCCCTCAATTTCCCAAATACGATTTCTCTCTCTCTGTCTTCTTCTTCCTCTCCTTTCTTCTACAAACTAGGGTTTATTTTCTAATATGGTCAATAAGCATGGGGATGATAATTTGTAGCATCAAACCTGACATGCATTCCTAGAGCTGCAGGAAGATTGGAAGCATGGGAAAAGATTTTGTTTGAGATTCATGCAATATCTGGACATAAAGAGTACAATTCGGAGGCAGTAGTTGATACAGATGAGGAGTGACAGTGATTGTAATAGGCAACACGGGAAGATAGGACAAGAGGGATTGATGTTTACATGGTTGAGAACCACTGTAATCAGAGAAAGTGGTGCTGAAGTTTAGTGCGAAGCTGTTGATATGAACTATATCTCGTCATTTAAGATAATGATGAATTATTTTGGGGGGAAAGGAGATAATGAAGACATGCTTCTTTAACAAGTAATGTAGAAGGGAAGAGAAAGCACAGTGAAGGGACCATGGTGTGATAGCCCCAAGGAAAACATCAGATTTTAATTCAAGAGACAGGCGCCTTCAACTTAGAATAGAGACAATATGGATGGATAGTCCCTGAGTTGCAGCTTCTGATGCTGCAGAAGTAGCCCAAAACAGAAATTCTAGTCATGAAGTGTGTAGCTCAGGGATTTTGGTGCCATCCTCAATGTACACCTACTGATATCAATTTAGGTTATGTACAAGATGAACATACTCCAGTTGTGGTAAATGATCAAAATATCAGACAAAGTTGCATCCAGAAAAGGACATAAATGAGAAGCCTATGATTCACTTTACAAGGAGGGCCTTCATTGGGTTCTGAGATCCTCCTTGCTGACTATGCTTTGCATTCGAAGAAGATACACTCCCCTAGATACCTGGATAACAACTTACTTCATGATGCTTTTCTGTATGCTAAGTAGAAGATATAATTTCAAAGGCACATGGCATGCTGAGAAGTTACTTTACATTTGGGAGAAGGCTTGTGGAGAAGCAATTAAGACTTCCCTTTCCACATGTCCAATCTCTCAATGATGAGATGAAAATATGTATGCAAATTTTTCTGAGCAAGATATATCCTTCAATTTTTTAATGGTCTTTGGTCAAAAGTGTATGAGAGATGGAGATCAATACTTCTTTATACAGTCTTGGACAATGGGGGACTCCATAAATGTAAGCCCAGCATCTCTTGTTAAAGTATATCAATTCGTTTTATCTCCTTATAGTTTTGGGAGAGTTGGTTGATTCACTCTTAATAGTATCGAAGCCAAGCTATGTCGTGAGTTCAAATCCCCGTGGATGCAAAAGCATTCTTCCTGACCTAGAGGTGCACGTGTGTGCATGCATTGTGGATTCGCACCTCTTTCTCCAAGTGCTCCCAGGATAGAACAGTGTCCTCCTGAGGGAGTGTTGAAGTATATTAATTCATGTATCTCCTAGCACCTTAAGCTTTTGGGAGAGTTGGTTTATTCACTCTTAATAAGTTGAAAATGCTAATCTAGGGTTAGGTTGTGTGAATCAAAGGCCTAAGGTTTGATAGAGCAAGAAGAAGAAGAATTGGGGAAAATTGTAGTAGAGGAAATCCTAAATCTTCTAATAAAGTCTTCAGCCATAGGAGTTCACAAACACCATGAGCCATGGATTTGAACTCAACCTCAACTCTAGATCTCACCACAATAGTTTGCTTCTTACTTTGCCATGTGACCAAATTACCACCCACAAAGGTACAGTAGCCTGTGTTTATCTGAAACACAACTGTCCAATTGGCATCAATATATGCTTTCACTCAAAGATGTCCACTTTTGGTGTATAAGAGACCCTCTCCAGGACATCTCTTCAAGCACCTAGGGATCTTGTAGACCACCTCCAAGTAAGCTCTCATGGGTGCATGCATGAACTGACTGACAAGTGACAACACTAACGGCATACTATTGTTGTATAAGGGTACAAATGCCTTTGGTATTATATACCCTATACTTGTAAATATGTATACCTTTCCATGTATTCTTGTATCCTCATATATATGAAAATTAGTATGTGAGAGTTGAAAATCTCTCATACGTATTCTACTCCTCAAATACATTTTCTTCTTCCTCTTCTTCTTATTCTTCTCCATCTAAACCCTAGCACATTCTATACTTAAATTCTACTTGATATCAAAGCACCATCACTAGTCCAGGACCAGGGAACAAAACTCATAATCCTACAACCCTGTTGATGTCATCAGGTCATACAGATGACAACACCATCCATACGGACCTTCTAGGTCAATGACAAAACTTGTTAATATTGGTAGATTTGGATTTGTGGTATTTTATGGAGGTGATTCCCCTATGATTTTCTATCGTATGCAATTTTTTTAGCAATTTTCTAAGTTTTTCGGCATATTTTCTCAGATCTAAGATTTTTGCTCGATCCGCAGTTACCTTGGGTTGTTTGCTACACGATTTGCTTTTGTTTGACCTCTATGTACATTTATGACTGTTTGAAACAAGTCCCATGCAATTTGAGAGTCGAGCATTTTTCTCTAATATGTTTATCGTCAGGCCTATGTTTGGGATGTTATTGTGCTCACTAGTCCCTATTTCAATGGCAGAAGCTCTCCAATGTATTCAGTGACTTCTTGGACCTCAAATTTATGTTTGTGAAGGACTGTGGAGTCCCATAACTTCATATGTTTTGGTTTTCGCTGTTGTTTGCATGTTTTTGGGTCACCGGCTGTCATTTGAAGGTGCTTAAGATATTGACAATCTCTATCAAGGATTCCATTATACATTTTCTAATATTGTATTGACTGTCAAGCAGTAAAGCTAGTTGGATCCGCTGCGTTTAATGTTGGCTGTGTGATCCAGTCCAGTGTGGTATTTGTGCTTAACAGTCCCATTGTCTCTATGTTTAGGGCTGATAGCTGTTTGATGGAGGTAGACTTATTGTGCCTCCCGTGAGTTGTGGCCATCTCTAAATCATTATCAAAGTTTGTATTCTTGAGTACTTGCGGCTATGTCTGAAGTAAGTGAATCAACCCCTTCTCTTGCTGTATTGACTATTAGCAATTAGGGTTATGGCACAGTCATTCAGAATATTCTGACTGGCCAAATTACTACTGTGAAGCTTAATGGGACGAATTTTTTGGCTTGGTCTCAATCATCCAAGTGGACTATCCTTGGCAAAGGAAAGTGGGAGTATATTGCTGGTGAGGTACCAGCCCTAGATCCTAAAGACTAAAAGTTTTCCAAATGACAGGCTGAAGATGTTTTAGACTTTTCTTGGTTGCTCTATTCTAAGCAACCTACATTAGCAACACGTATTTGTTTCTAAAGTCTTCAAAAGAGATCCGGGATGCTCTCGAGAAGACTAATTCTGAGGTCGATCAGCTTGCCCAGGTCTATGAGCTACGCCAGAGAATGTGGCAGTTGAAGAAAGGAAACCAGACAGTCTCATCCTACTATTCCATTCTGTGTCTGATTTGGAAGGAGATTGATCACTATGGGGCTCCACTATGACTAGTTAATGCTGTTGTCTTCCACAAGTTTATTGAGAAGAATCAAGTTTTTGAGTTACTTGCTGGCTTAATCCCAAGTTCAATCTTGTTAGAAGCCAGCTCTTGGGACGGAATGTTCTTCCCTCTGTGTCTAAGGTTTACTTTGATCTTCATCAAGAGGATTGACGTAGGAGTGCCATGTCACAACCTCCTCCTAAGTCTGAGTGGTCTGCTCTTGTTTCTGCATCTCTGAGAGGTGGACATGGTGGTGGTAGAGACCGAGCTCATTCTAGTGCACCCTTAGATGACAAACTTCATTGTGAGCACTGTGGTCCCTCTCTTCATACGAATGAGCATTGTTGGGACTTACATGGGAGGCCACATCGTGGTATTTTGGTGGTAGTTGTGGAGGTATTTCACGCCCTAATGGTGGCAGAAGATCGAGCGCATATGTTTCCACGCCTTCAAAGATTCCTCCTCTAGCAGCTGCTCAATCATCATCCACAACTACCGAGTCATATCCTGATACTAGGATTACTAGAGAGAAGATGGACTCCCTTCGTCATCTTATGTCTCAACTAGATTCTACTTCTGGAGCCTCTTGACATCGTCTATGGCCTTCGCAGGTACTACAAACTATGCCTCCTCTACTGCTCTAGTCCCTCCTGGCTCATTGATTCAAGGGCCTCGCACCACATAACTAGTATTTCAGTCTTTTTCTTCCTATCGTGTATGTTCTACTCGAGACAATGTTAGGAATACCGATGGTTCCTTGTCCTTTGTTGTTGGTACTAGATGTATATATCTTACATCATTTTTATCTCTTTCATCTCACTTTCATATTGCTAGCCTTAAACTTAATCCCGTATCTGTGAATCACATTACAAAAGCCTTAAATTGTAGTGTCACTTTCTTTCCATCTTACTGTATCTTTCAGGACCTAGAGACACAGAAGACGATTGGTAAAGGCTGTAAGGAGCAAGGGTTTTATCTGATGGATGGGTGTTCTCATGTTGCACCTCCAGTTCAGCAGGCAGCGCCATCAGACAGTGTTTCTTCCTCCTCTTCATTAACCCAGTTGTTGTAATGGCATTACAAATTAGGCCACATTTCTTTTCCATAGTTACAAGGACTTTTTCCATCTTTATGTCATTCATTTTCAGCTTTTTTTTTTTCATTGCGAACCTTGCGAGTTCACAATTGTAAATCCTCTTATGTCTAGTACTCGTATAAGTACTTCTCCATTTACTATTGTTCATTTTGGTGTGTGGGGACCGGCCCCTGTTACTTCTTTGTTTAGCTATCGCTACTTTGTGACTGATGCGAACAATCTCAAGAGGTTCTTGTATGTTCCTCCACACAAGCGAGCAAGATTCAAGACTTGCATAATATGTAGGTTTTACTAATTGTTTAGGGGCTGGAATACACTTGTAATAAGGCTAATAATGCCAAGGATATTTAGGGGTTTTTATTGCATAAGGGCATTTTTGTAATAAGGCTAAAAAGCCAAGGGTAATTTAGGTAATTCAGTGCTGGTCGTCAGCCTTGTTTTATTGTCCTTTTTATGATTCTAAAAGTCAATGTGTGGCTCCCCTTCTATGGGCTGGTCGACAGTTCCTAATGGGAGTCAGTTTTAGTTTAGTTATTTAGAAAGTCCTAGATATTAAGGAATCCCAATGGATTTAGGTTTCTATTTTGTTTCTTTCTATATTTTGGGTTGAAAAGCTTATTTAAAGAGGCTACACAACTTGTAAGAAATTACAGATGGATTATTGAAATAAAGAAATTGGGTTTTTCCCCTCTCCCATGGTTGTAGCCATGTGGACCACCCTAGGGTTGTATCCCTAGCTTCTTCTTCTCCCTTTTTCATTCCTTCTTCTCCATTCTCTTTCTTCGTCTTTCTTTCTTCTTCTTTCATTCTTGATCTCAATCTGCGGGACAACTTCACAAATTCTATTTGGCTAAAATGAAATCCTTATATTGAAGCAGATGAGCTACTGGATTTCATAGAACTGTGCTGCAAAATCTTCTTCTTCAGATGGAGCTTTCTAAAGCAGATTATTGACTTACTCACACCCTTCAAGAAGAGGTATTTTGTCCTCTATTTTATCAGGTTATAAGTTCCAGTTTAATCCTCATTTAAATCATTGAATTCCAGTTAAATTTCTTTTATTGATTTTTGTTTTCTGGGTATCTAAATTCAAGTCAGAAGAATTCTTCTCTGAAAATTCTCGGTTAACTCTCTAATAAATCACCCCTACCAAAGTAGACCTTTCTTGATTCTTTTAATTAAGGTTTTTCTCATTTATCTTTTTCTACTCTAATCCCTCAAACTTCCTTTTAATCTCCCTTTGTTTTGCTAAGTTGTTTCTGATTAAGAAACCATACTCTATTGTAAGTAATCATAGTAAAAGTATACTGCAGATCGTTCTTTTACATGTTTCATATACTTTTGATCATCAAACTAACATGAAATTTTGCATGAATGTCCATTATAGACCTATTTAACCACCTGTAAAGTTCCAAAATTTTCTGACACATCAATAGGGGTATTTTGATAATTTTACCAATCTGTCCAGAATTTCCAGAAACCCTAAATCAGCACTTCTCTTCTAGTTTTTTTCCTTTTTTTCCACCTCTATTCCATCTAACTTCTGCTAATTTGATTCCTTACTTTTTTCCTTAATAGTCTTTAAAGTTTGGAAATATTTGGGAACCCTAAACTTAGTTGCGGACACCACAATGGAAATCTATAGATTTGTGGTAGGGTTTGAAGAAGAAGAAGAAGAAAAAGAGAGAAAAAAAGAAAAGAAATCGGATGAGAGTATGTTACTCTCTCATACGTACAAATATATTATTAAAAGGGATACTAAAGACATTACATTGAGTATTTACAACTATACTAACGTACAATGTACTCAAATACCTTTAGATATTGTGCCCACATACACATATATACCAACACTTCCCCTCAAGATGGTACGTAAAGATTGTGCATACCTAACTTGCAAACAATCCTACTAAAACTAGGACTATACAATCCTTTAGTGAACACATCAGCTATCTGATCCTCAGTTTTCACAAAGGGCATGTAAATTTGTTTGGTTTGCAACTTCTCATTATGAAATGTCTGTTAACTTCAACATGTTTCGTTCTGTCATGCTAGACTGGAACATAGGCAATACTAATGGTGACTATACTATCGTAGTATAATCGCATGATCATGTGAGTGGTATCCCAACTCTTTTAGGAAGCCAGTATCCCACAAATCCCATGTGCTATGGCTTGGAACTCTATCTCTGCATTTGACTGGGCTACAACGAACTGCTTCTTGATACGTCAAGAAACAAGGTTACCTCTATCGAAAGTACAATAACCAAAAGTAAATCTTCTGTCATCCACAGATGCTGCCCAATCTACATCAGTGAAAACCTCAACTCGGAGATCATGTCTTCTATGATATAGGAGGCCTTGACTTGGGCTCTTTTTCAAGTAGCGAACAATGCAGTATGCTACCTTAAGATGATTGGTTGTGGGAGGCTGGGAGCATGCATGAACTGGCTGACCACTCCAACTATATAAGAGTCGAGATCGATAAATCAGCTTCCATACAAGTCTCTAATAACGTCCAATATCAATAAGTTTGTATCCCTCATTGGCATGCATGCAATGATTAGATTCAATGAGAGTATCACAAGGTTTACACCCTGATGCAGACATTAAAGCAAGGTGGGGCCCACACTTGGCTTGGTGGGATCTATGCATGGAGCGATTTATTAAAGATGCAATGTTAGGTGGTTTAGCATGGATCTCATTGGGGGGTAACATTTATTTTATGTGTCCATGTATTAAGGCCAATAGTGCTAAGATTTTGATTGTGTTTTTAAAGTAATCCCGTTTTTGGTGTTTAGCTCACTTTTTCAAAAGTAAAAACTTGTCATTTTGGCTTGATTTTGGTGTAATTTGATAGGTTATTCAGTTACCTTTCTAACGAGACCAAGATTGTACAAATCCGATGTGATCTGGGAAAGTTGTGACCAAATTACTAAGAGTTGTCAAGTAAAAATGAAAATAGTGTTTTTTCTTATAAAATTTTAAGTTTTAGTTGTTTTAATTTTAAGAAAATGAGATTTTAGTTTTATATTTTAGAAAACTTGGCTAGCAAGTTAAGAATTTTAGGAAGTTTCCAATTTTGGCAAGTTTTTAATTGTTTAAGCTTGTAAGCCTATTTAAAGGCAACCCCTCCCCATAATTTTACAAGAAATGAATAAATGAAGAAATTGATGAATAAAGAATTTTTTTGCTTTCTAGCTCTTGGTTGGTGTGTTCTTCCTTTGCGAAGTCTAAAAACCAAGAATGGTTTTCCCCAAAGGTGGATTCCTTGGGTTTATGCGAGCTTGGTGGAGGCCAAGATCCCCTGTTTTAGGTTTGAAAAATATTAAAATCAGGTCTTTATCTTTTCTTGTTTCCGCTACATCACCTTGAATTTTATTAATATTCTTGACCATCATTCTACATCATCTTCAATACCATATCTATTGTCTTGCATCACACCCCTAGCATCCTAGAGTCTTGAAAGAGATCTAATACATATTTGAATTAAGATAGGAAAGCAACTTCAATTCCAAGGAAGTACTTAAGAGGCCCCAAATCCTTGATTTTGAATTCATTTCCAAAATAAACTTTTAGGTGATTGATTACACAATGATCAGCACCCGTAACTACAATGTCATCAACATAGACAATAAAGACTCTAATTTTTCCTCGTTGATGCTTCACAAAGAGAGTATAATCAACTTGGCAAAGTTTGTAACCATTCTTGAGCAGAGCACCTTGAAAATCTCTCAAACCATGTTCGGGGAGATTGTATGAGGCCATATAGTGCTTTCTTTAAGAAGCACACTTTCCCTTTGACTGTGGATAACTAGAAACCAAGAAGTGATCTCATGTAGACTTCTATTTCATGGTCTTCATGAAGGAAGGCATTCTTGACATCTACTTAAACAATGGTCAACCTTGATTTGCAATAAATGAGATCAAGATCCTAACAGAACTCATCTTTACTACTGGAGCAAAGGTCTCCTGGTAATCAATTTTCATAATTCTGAGTATATCCCTTGGATACCAACCTTAATTTATATCATTCAACAATGTCATTCGGTTGGAGTTTCACTTAAAATACCCACATGCACCCCACTGGCTCATTTCCTCTTAGGAGATATACAACATCCCATTTCTTTTTCTTTTCAAGTGTTTGCATTTCTTCCACCATTGTCTTTAGCCACTGCATGAAATAGAAACAAAGGACAAAGAGGTAGAAAAAGCCCTAAACTTAGAAAACAAAGACTCATAGCACACATAGTTAACAATGGGTTGTTGAGTGCAAGCATGGGTACCATTTCTAACAGCAACGGAGAAATGACTCTTTCCTATTCCCCTACCTTTCTTATATCTTTCTCCTCTTTTTTCTACTTCTTTCCTTGTTTTCTAGTTTTGTGGTTTCCTTCTATAAACCCAAAAACAGTTAACTTGCGTATATAGGTTCACACACCAAAACTCATCCAAATTTGCTAAAATTTGGAATAGTGGTACAACTTGAACCCAAGAATCAACCTATCAGCGAGCAAAAAAAATTTATGCACAGGCAAGGGTATTTTGGTCATTTCACACTATTATCCATATTTTCCATAATTTAAATTTTTGTTTCCATTTTCTCTTTCTCGTTGTATTCCCTAAACATATCCTACATCACCTTTGGATTTTTGAACAAAGTGGTTGCTCATCAGACTCGAACACATGTTTTCACTCTATACTACCCAAGTCACTACCATTGCATTAAAGCAATGACCCTATGGAAAAGATGCCCACATGCAGCTAAAGAAAAAAAAAGCATAGACAAGTACTTTTGGAGGTTGATGCAATAATATATTTTAACTTAAAGATCAAGATTCCTAGGACAAGGAAACAACTACTCAAGGATCTCCACAGACTTGTTATTTTTTAGTGTGAATATAGTTCTCTCTCTCTCTCTCTCATTCTTTATGCCATTCCCGATTTAATACAAATTGGGCTAAAATGCGAACTGGGTTGGGCCGGGCCAAGGTCTACCCGAGTCAAACCCGAACTACAATGTCTGAGTCCAAACTCAGCCTAAGCCCGAACTCGCCTTGTTATAGTCAACCCGAACTCGGCCCATTTTAAAGAATGGGCTTTGGGCCGAATTTGGCTGCTTGAACTTATAAATGATTTTATCTAGTGAGCCAAAATAAACCCCTCATATAATCAAAACAACTAATCTATTGCATACTCTAAGATGGCAGAAAAATGGAACATGAAAAATACCAGAAAAGGCTACACATTAAATTCATTCATGATCATTCAGTATTAGTGTTTGCACACTTTATATTAATCCCAGCCAAACTAGGCTTCAAAAAGGAGATCATATGTGTATAAGAAGTGGCTTCTAGAGTGATACAGCAACTTGACAATTCTCTTGTACCTACCAACTAAAATATTTTATAAGAATTTCTATAATGAGTTATTCCCATTATTAAGGGCATGCTTCTAATATGGGAGATGTAGCAACCTTTCTTGGATAGGCAAAGATACTATATTTAGACAATTGTACCTAGCCTCATGGTTGTAAGTCAAGCCGACAAAATGATCACGGCTTCTCTTCCCAACTTCTATATATGCTCAGGAGTTAGGCTAGTCCGTCAATTCAATGAGAGAGAGGGATAGAGAAACGAAGGGACAAGATTGAGAGGAGAGGCGAAACTATTGAGGGAGGCTGGGAGACACGATTCCGGTAGAAGTAACATCGCTTCAAGCAAGATGATGGACGATTTTGATGAGATGATGGACGATTAGAAAGAGGGAGAGAGCAAACAAACTATAAGAGAAATCAAATAATAGAGTTTAGGACTTTAGGGTTTAGTTTTTACCTTATTAAAAAAATTCATTTTTTTTTCTATGGTAAGGCCATTTGGGCCTACTACTGCTACACAAGGAGAACTTGCACTACCAATGGCAGGGACCGGCAAGCATCAATCCAATCCATTGGAGATGATGCCTCTAGGACCTAAAACCCCGACCTCTCCCTTGGAGAGACCATACCACAACCAACTCAGCTAGAGATGGTTTGGTATTAAAAATTTAGGTTTAGTTTATACTTAATTTAGATTATTATATGAGAATATATCAAACAGTCATAAAACATAATAAAATCAATTTTGGGTTGGGTTATATTACAAGATATCTAGTTTGAGCCAAGCTTCAAGATAAAACTAAGTGTAACCGAACTCATGAATGAGTAGGGGATTTTTTTTGTTGTTGGATTTTATATGCATGTTCACAGGGTGTGATAGTGAGGGTTTTGGGTGGGAAAAGGTTTTCCTTGGCCCTAATTGTTTTGCTAGCACATGTTGGTGTTTTAGAAGATGTTTCTCTTATTTTTTTATTAGGAGGGTAATGATTTATGTAGCAGCCTTGGTATGGCTTGAGAAGAACTATCCTTTATAGGAAGCCCATGCTTAGATTTCCCAAGAAATCTAAAAGTGAACATCTTGCTATCCACATGATTAGGTTAAGTTTTCTTTAAGTTTCTTTATATTTTTATGAGTTTTAGAGGGTTAATTTGGTGTAATAAAGCTTTAATGCCATGGGGAGGGAGTTATTTTCAATTTCTAGAAGTTAAAAAAAAAAAATTATTTTATTTTATAAGAAATTTAGTGTTGGTCATACAACACAGGGTACAAGGGTTTTTTGGTCCAAAATGGTGTAAAAGCTCATAATAGCCCCTTTTCTTCTCTTGTACGATCAGGTTTTTTGAAAATGATAAATTTTGTAGTTTAGAAGCTCACGATTGGAGCTTGGATATCTCTCCCTACGCCTCTCACAATCAAGGTGAGTTCTTACCCCTTTCTTCTCTATTTTCTCTCATTCTCCCTCCCAAATCCTTTCAAGCCCATTACATTGTCCAGGAAATCCCAATTC
>JAOXJP010139125.1:0-13399 GCA_025762735.1 Platanus orientalis | reverse complement strand
AGGCAATATTGATCTCAACTTCTAGAGCATTTTCCTTTTCTTTAATAAACTAGTTAATTTATGCCTAGAAAATAAAATTGCTACAATCAGAAAAGAAATTACATTCCCATATGTGAAGTCGAACTGTCCCAAAGAAGTTTATTCATACTCACTACAAGCTAGTTATAGGGTCTGTATGAACTTCAATAACACATGAGTTCAAAGACCAAGCATGGTTTTCTGAGTTAAAAATCAAAAGCATTTTGGCATGTTTTATCCAATCCGGAGCCCCTAAGATAAACATATCCTAAACTATTTATCTTATGCATATGTTCATTAGAAATACACATGAACATCTGAATCTCTGCATAAACAGAAACAAATTACTGAAATTCAATCAAACCTTCACTGAAATTTTGTATATTCTTCAGAACCATAAAAATTCCAATTTTAGAATTTTTTTTTCACTAAGATAATCAAAAGAAAAGTAGTAAACCAACAAACCTAACCAAATTCCAAATAAAAGAAAGCAGTTCCAACACTGAGAAGATAAGATTAACTAATAATTAATAAAACTTGAGAAATTGAGAAAATGAGGATCTGTACGAACTTAATACAAACACCTTTGACTTGAGCTACTCCAATTCGATCTTCATAGACGAACCAGGGACCTTAGATGCAATAATTTCATTATCGGTTACTTCATGTCTTCATCTGCCTTAGTTTTCGTAAACATTAGGGCTGAGAAGATCGCCTAGATTAAGAACTTTGGATCTGCCATGGTTTCAGCTGTTCGTCACCTTTTTTCGAAATGAAGAAGAGGAAATATTGATGCTCTTGGATGTTATAATGAAGCACTTGGATGTTTTCATGAGGGTTGAGAGAGCGGGAGTTTTCTCAAGAGAGCCCAGTATTTTTTTTCTCATACTTTTCTCATTGTACCAAATTTCACTTAATCTGTGAGATTTTAAATTAGTGATTTGTTTTCTTAGAAGTCTTATTATTTTCTCACATTTTTCATGTGACTACAACCAATCAAACAATGAGATTTGATTTCCACACTTTTCTCATCTCACACCCAGTGTGACGACAACCAATCAGAGTTTGTGTTTCATGATTTTTACTTAGAAAATGATTTATAATTGCACACACACATATACTCCTAGGTCAGGATTTATGGTTTCATTATGAAGATCAGGTTCTGTTCAATCACACTTGTGTAAAATCTGAACTGTTGCACCATAAGAAACAAACAATCCCTTGACATTTTAAGGGCAACAAATCCGTATCCCAACTACTTGGGGTCGGCTACTTCTGGTTTTAGTTTATAGATTTTAACAGAAATAAATGGTATATAAATTCTTTTGGCAGTGGCTTAGGGTATTCGTTACCCAACCTAACTTTTTGGATGTCTATCAACCTCATTACTTATCCAATATTTGTTTAATGACATTAATGAATCAACTGTGCTATTAAGGGCTTAAGGGATTATGATCTTACTACCTTTCAACAATGGCCTAGCCAAAACTGGATTCAATTCTGTAAAATTTATTGGACCCAAGAACTAGTTTTAATTCCTGTGTAACTAATAAAAATTTGTTGAGAGGGCAGCTATTTACATCCAGGTTATATTTAAATAAGGGTAGATTTCACTTGTTTATTTACTTTCAAGTCAGACAACGTCCATTTTGAGTGTGATGTGCGACCAACAATGACACTTGTCAAACAAAGTATGAGTTAAATATAGTGTTTTCATTTTTGTTACCATGAATTACCAGTATAACACATGGTTGCTTTTGTTCTTCAATGTATTGCTATACTGAACCAATGGTTGAGACCTTTATGGTGTGGCTTTATATGCCTTTGTTTGCATTTTAGATTTTGAATTTGTATTTTCTTTTATTACCTCTAGCTTTATAAGTCGTAACTCCAGAATCCAGATGGTGAATTAGAACTATTGCTTCATGTTTCTTTTGATTTGTACAATCTGCTGATTGTTAATTTGGTTTTAGTAGCTTTTAAGTGTTCCAGTCTTCCATTATCAATGCTTGTTATTACTATTCTTATTCTCAAATTATGTTTTCTAATTTGTAGCAAATTCCACCAACATTTGTCAAGCATATTAGAGTAGAAACATCCAAAGAAGTAATTCTTGAGGGCCCCAGTGGCAACATATGGCTAGCTAAAATAAATAAAACAAAAGATGGCATGTTTTTAGAGGATGGTTGGGATTATTTTGTGAAAGACCATTCCTTAAAGGTTGGTGAAATATTGGTTTTCGTATATGATGGTGGTATGCGGCTTTGTGTAAAAATATTTGATAGAAGTGCATGTTGGCGTGAGGATGTTTTTGATGTTAAACCTTCACAAGATTTGCCAATTGGCCAAGAAAAAAGGAGATGTGGTAGGCCAAGAAAGAGTTTTAAAAGAGAAAAGCTTGGTAGAGAGGGAAAGAGTTCTTTGGATCTCAGCCACCTCTCTCAACATCTGAAGAAATTTGAAGAAAACCAGCATGAACCACAGGATCCATGCAATGAGCTATTGGATTCCCTTCAAAGTTAGAGCTTGGAATAAATTATGTTACATGCTGATTCAGATCTCTTCATATCATTACTATTTTTATGTCCAACTATTAAAGGTAAATTTTCTTTGTGTGATGCAGGACAAAGAGCGATGCCATCAAAACTGTCTAGTCCCAATAGAATAGTGAGAAGAAATGCTAGGGAAGCAGCCTACTCATTTTCCTCTAAGTTCCCTAAATTTGTGGCGGAAATGAAATCATCCTGCGTGCACTATCCATGTAATTTGGTGAGTTGGCATGCCTTCCTTTTATTTATTTTATTTTACAATTTGCTTTTGAAGCATAGGCTCGATGTTGTAGTAAAACCTTCCTTTGTGTTGCATCACCCATCCAAGGGTCAAACATTGTATAGTAGTAGCTCTAAGAGTGGAGTAGCTCCATTGTTCTTTTAGTGTTAGTATCCCACATACACTCTCTAGGGCGGAGTGTATGTGAGATGCTCCATGGTCCCACAATTGGTTTGTTGGGACCCAATTTTTATCTACATCAATACACTGGCTTGCTTCACTAACAATGTCTTTGCATCTTAATAACCACCTTCTTGGGACCCAATTTCTTCATCTGCTAACCTACTAACAAACCATTACTGGCTGTCAACTTGGAGCTTTATCCACCCAGAAAAGAAAAAGCAGCTCAGAAGTTATGCATATGTTCGTAATTCCTTGAGGAATAAGAATTGCATTCAAGATTAATAATGCTTTTGATCTGTAATTTCAGTTCATTGTGATGGCCTTCAACTTCCCAACTCTTTTTCCCCCACTTCTATTTCATATTGTTATTGTGATTTTTCCTCCTTGTGCTGATTAGATGTTGATTATGCAGTCCATTCCGATTTTGTTTTCAAGGGAACATTTTCCAAGAATTCAAACAGAGATGGTCCTGCGAAATCCAGAAGGTACAACATGGGTGGTGAGTTACCATTTTCGCGAAACAAGGTCATCTTTAGCTAGGGGATGGGGTGCCTTTGCTCATGATAACAATCTCAAAGAAGGAGATTACTGTGTGTTTGAGCTTGTGGATAAGCTCGTCATGTGCGTGAATATTTTCCCCATTTAAGGTTGAAATCTTATGTAATGATACTCAACTTTGGCATTTGTGTTTAACAACTAGAGAAAACCATGACATTATTACACAAATATTCACCTTTTGTTGGTTTATGTGTAAAATTTGTACTTTGAGTATAATAGTTAACAGCAACCGTGTAGCTTTCTTTATAGACAATGATGTAATACATTGAGAGTCTATGGTCAAGAATCTACACCCTATGAAGTAACCATTGGATTGGAATCTTTTATTTTATAGTCATTGCTATTGGCCTGGATTGATTCTCTCATTGCCTGAGAAAAAATGCTACGAATTCAATGGTTCTGCAACAGGGTCTAGAACTCCTGTTATAGACCCCAATCCTAAAGCTCTTTTCTGTTGCATGCTCTAATTCTAAATTAGAAAAGGGAGCAAATGTTGTGTCCAGTATTTTGTATATCCTACCGTGTCCTCTAACCACAGACTGATCCTCTGCACTGGGAGGCCGGTGTGTCCCCTCACTGGGGGGTGGGGGGTGAGGATGGGTGGGCTCCACAGTGTAATAGAATATTCTGTCCAGGATGGTGTCCTGGACACCAGGGGACGTCATATGCAATAAAATGGCTGGGTGATGCATGTTTTGAATATGGAATATGCATTTTATTCCATATGACGGCCCCTGGTGTCCTGGACACCATCCTAGACACCAAATCCTGGACAGAACACCCTTTCCCAACAGGGGTTGATGTTAATCTGTTATTTATGGAAAGAAACAGTACATGACCAGAAAAACACAGTAGCTTGTGAGCAAACAAAACTCTTTAACCTCTTGCTGCATAGAATGATATCTAAAGGCCTAAATTGAGGTTTGGTCTGACAATCCAGGGCATTGAAAACTCTCTCCCTTAGAGTGATACAATATCTTCAAAACAATGCATCTGCATAAATATTGAAAAAAGTCATCCTAGGAACCTATCTCTTCAATTAACAAGAATATTGTCATCCATGAATCTGCTTTTTTAATCCTAAAGCAACACAAATCCTTATACCTTTCCCATAACACTACTAAACTGTCACAGATGTAAAGGTTCTCTATGTCCAGGAAAATGGCTAGAAGATATAGATGCTAAGTAAACATTGGCAACAATAATTAAAATATAATATGAAGCATCATGGGCAATTGCCCAAAGGCTTTTTTTTTTTTTTTTTTTGTACCCAAATTTTATGAGAATCTTTATGTCATTCAGACCTGAGCTGTTTGGGGCTTCCTGAATATAGCCTCCCTATTCTTGCTTTGTATAAGGTAAATGTGTTCCCACCAATTGTGCCCAATATACTCTTAAGGATGCCTATTAAATGAACGACCACATGGCTACATAGTTGATATTTCATTAACCTTGCGGTTGATCTTCTAATATAAAATAAATGTCTAAAATTGGCTCACAAATTCAAGCTGGTTTGAATTGGTTCAGGATGGTCCAAACTGGTTCAGTCCTGTTCAAGATATTCAAACTGGTTCCAAATTAGTTCAGGCTGGTTCAAGATGGTCCAAAGCGGATCAAGCTGATCCAAACTAGTTTGTTTTAGTTGAATCAATATAACAAGCTTTCAAACTGTTTGACAGAATTTCAGTAACCCCATCAAGCATCATAGGCTTCAGCAACATCCAATGGCAATAGCCAAATTCAACCATAGTTACAACAAGCTGTACATCAATGAATTTCATTTTTTTTTTTGTTATGTATTTTTTGTTTTTGTTTTTTTTGTTTACTTATATCTAACACCAATACTTACGCGTTTAATGTTACCATCACAGCAGCAAATAGGTTGCTTCATGCCACTTTATCACATCGGCTTTGTGGTAAGATGAGGCCAAGTTAAGGATTTTAGCCTTCTGTTGCACCCAACCTTATCATTCACAATACACATGCCATGCTGATTTAGCCCTATCAATATAAAAACAATCATCCTTGATACCAATCCGAATGGAAAAAGATCAGCTCAAGCATGTGCACACAATCTTGCTTGAGCCACCACGTAGAACAAAAAGAAAGAAATAAAGCAAACCTAAGGTATGGCTTGAGTTTTTGCCTGCCTTTTTTGGCTACGTGACAGCTCAAGCAAGATGCTTACGCAAAGTTTGCTTTAGCTGATCTTATCCAAATCCGGATTGTCTATGATATGTTCTAAGTGGTTTTAACTAGCTCTTCAAAATGGTTTAATTCAACGAGTCTTCAATTAACTCCATTTCTAACTATGCTACACACACACATAGACACACACGCACCCACATGGGATCAAATGTTCTGTCCAGGATTTAGTGTCCAGCACACCAGGTGACTTCATTTGGAATAAAATGGCTGGGAATTTGAAAATTCATCTAACCCCTGTCCATTTAATTCCATGTGAAGTCACCTGGTGTCCTGGACACCAAATCCTGGACAGAACATCTATTTTGTGCGTATATATATACCACTTCATATGCCCCCTGATGTGGTTTTTTATTTTTATTTTTTTGGTATTTGTTGAATTATTTGTGTTCTGTATAGGTATTATATCAAATTTATCAAAAATAAATGTTGGACAGTGTGGCTTGGTGGCCGATTAAATTAACCACCTCTTGGCAGCTGATTAAATCAACCACCTTATATGTGGTTGATTATAATTAACTGCCAGTTCTTCATGGTTGATTATAATCAACCCCCTTCCCCCTATAAGGTGGTTGATTATAATCAATTGCTAATCCTCCGTGTTGATTACAATCAATTGCTAATTCTCCGTGTTGATTACAATCAATCACTAGTACTTGTCCAGACTAATACATGTACATACTAAACCAATTATTTGAGTCTTAGTAGCAACCCTCTAGCTCTAATACACAATCCTTATCTTATCATTTACGTTAATCAATGCATTTGAATAAGTAAAAAATAAAATGTAAACTATCATCGAAAGAAAGGCACGTTGGGGTTCTTAACACTTTTTCTAACTATACCCTGACAGCTTAATTAGAATCTTTAGTTGGCAAACCAATACAGAGACTCGAGTAGGGCTGTAAATCGAGCCAGGCTGGTTGCATGGGCCTCAACTCAGCCCGAGTCCGAACTTGGTCTGATGTGGTCAGCCTGAACTCGGGCCATTTTAAAATCATGGGTTTCAGACCGAATTTGGGCTGTCCTCACTTAAATCTCCTCTTTAAATTTGGGCTGTTAAAGGGCCCATATTACTCCTGAATTCTATGAAAAATATGACCGATTACTTAAATATAGGTTAATAATGAGCCCAAAACTGCCTTATATTTGTTGGGCTAAGCTATACCAATTTTAGCCCAGATCCGGTTATATTTGATTATTACTTCATTCCGAGACTGGGCAAGTTCGGGCTGAATGTGTGCCTGCCCAAACTCGGTTCGAATAAAACTTTGGACCAGAAAGTTAGGCCCGAACTCAACTCATCCTGAAGTTAGCTTGGCCCAGCCCATCTATTTTTGGTATCTGACATTTCAGGCTTTAGGCCAGCCCGACCCTATTGACACCCTTAGACTTGAGACATGAAAATGATGTTCGACTTTATCAATTAAGAGAGTTAGTGGCAACTCCTGATCCTGACAAACAACTTGTACAACTTGGAGCCATGAATGGGTGATGCCCACAGACGCCTATATAACTCAAATTGACTTAAGGAAATGCACCCAATTGAAAAGCACTTGCATGACATGTCGTCTGCTTACTCGAGCTATACCCAAATATATTCCCAATCAAAATCTCCCTATAAACACAAAGCAACTTGAGTTGGATGCAAACATGAAATAATTATTCTTTTTTTTTTTTTTTTTTTGTCTTATGATTATTTTATAAAAATCTTCAAGCATGTTGTGCAATTTCTTCCTCGGACACATATTTCTAACTATTTTAGGATCACTTCAAGTACTCCGCAACGTGATTACGAAACAACCATGTTTTTATATATAGCTATTACTGGCATTCTTTCAGGGATTTTGCATCATCATTATAAGGCTTCCACACCTTTACCAATGATTACTTCAAGTATTTCTGCAAATGCTTGGTTACTTTCAAGATTCTCACACCCAAATTTACGACCTTTCCAAGTACTCCTCTAAGTGCAATGTGCCACATTTTGTAATGCATCACATCCTTATACTTGACTTTTGTAAGCATCTTCTTAAAATGTTTCATTCTTTGTTAAAGCTAGACACACATTTTTATTTTTTGGTTCATGTACAAATAACTCGTATTCCTTTCACCTTCGTCCAACCTAGATGTCGAGTTACCTATGTACAACTCTTTCGGCATGCTTTCTTTTTCAACCAAACACTATTCTTTTGGTACCTTGCACCATTGCCCGAATCAAACACTATTCTCTTGGTGTTGCTGCCTGAATTGGGCACCATAAGACTCGGATACTACTTTTTGGAGTCGCTCCCCATTTCTTGACTTGGGCACCATCCAACAACTTGGACGGTGTTATCTTGGCTCTTTGCACCTTTGTTAAATTCTGGCAGGAATTCATGATTATTCAAATCAATTGCAAAATCTGTAGAGTAAGTCAAACTCAGTAATCATTCAATTAGGTGTGGATTTTAGGCTCTTTAAGTTATGACTATAACCCCTTACCAACATGTTGCCTATATACTTAATAAAGGGATCAAGCTAGATGGTTTTTACCAACTGATCCGTGACATGCATGGAGGTGTTGTTATCGCATTTCTTGAGGATTGTTGAGGTCTCCTGTGTGAGTGTGCAATGGATCGTGGCCAAACCAACCCTCAGATAAAACTAAGATTGAACTCAGCTCTTGCCTCTCAACGACGTTGCACTCCTAGCACATCTCATATAACATATTGCTGAATAGGTTGAGTATACAAAACATGTATCACAACTTGTTCAAAAATTTGGCATAACTTCACCTTAACAAGTTCATTAACATATCCTTCTCATCAAGGAAGGATACATTGAAGCTTGCTGTTGCATTAGGATTTGGAAAACAAATTGAAGATATAATTGCTGAATTGGTTAAGAATAGTAAGGAGATTGAGGCCGTCTATTTTTCTTCTGATGACTAAACAATTTCCCATTGTTTCTCTAGTGAAGTCCGATCTCAAGAACACAAGGAGAAATGCCATATTAAAGAATGGCCTATAAAAATATAGCAACGAAGGAGGCTGGTGCACTGGAATTGAATTCAATCTAAGCTATCACACTTAAAACTCTGATGCGTAGAACTCCATTAGAATCATATCTTCAGTCGTTCATGGCCATTTCTTCAGCCAGCCGGTTTGGATCCTATCCGGCTTCCTTATGGCCTGTTAGGACTTGTCTGGCCTAGCAGGTCAACACGTCACCAAAAAGGAGGTCGGACAGGATCTAAATTGCCCCTGTTTTGGTGATGTGTCGACCTGTTGTTAGAGCAGGGACTAGAGAACAGTGTTCTGTGAGTTAGCTAGGTAGTGGTGACTTTTATTTAGTGATGGGTATTAAGTCTGTTGAGGTAGTTATATTATGGTTGGGCTAGCTGTATTCCATTGGATGTAAAGTCTCTATAAATAAGAGAGGCACTGAACCAAGACGGATTGGAAGGTTCATTTTCTCATTCTCCGTTTTTGTCTCCTCTGCTCTGTTTCCTAATTTCCTCTTCTTCCTTATTTCTACATCTTCTCTACTTACTTCTTCAGAAGGATAATAGTTAGACTTCTTCACCTGTTAGTCCAGACAAGTCCTAACAGGTCGTCACAGGCTGGACAGGATCCAAAGCATCAGCCTGCCACTAGACCTAGTGTTGCCGCATCCCAACGCATTGTCGTGGCTTGTTCAAGGCTGCTTGGCATCATCCATAGGTCCTTTTTTCACTTGCTAATCCAAAAACCTAGGACTCTATTTTCTTCTTCTCCTTTGTATAATTTTTTTAAAGATCCGAGATCCGATTTTATTTGCTTATTAGAGCTACATAACTAGCATTATCCGATCCGATGATTTTGGGGTTGATATATCCATATTTGATATCTAGATCTTAGTCTCAAAATCACATATCACATGCCAAAGATAGACACGGATAAAAGGTTAGGAGACTAACTAGTTTGGTATGATGTAGTGTTTCCAGTGTCCTCAAAGGGAAATTCACCGGAATCTCTTATGTTGTAGGCTGAATTGATGTCTACTTCCAGGAAAGATACCAAAGCCTACCCCAAACACTTTGCACAATGACCAAGAGCCTGCTAGAACACATGGGTTTTTAGCAATGCCTCACTTTTCCATAACTAGGGCTGTCAATGAGCCGAGCTGAACCAAGCTTTGCCTAGCTTGGATCAGGCTCATCACATGAAGTCCAAGCTCAGGCTCAGCTCGGGCTCATGAAGGTAGGCTCGACTCATCAAAAAGATAAAAAAAGGCCCAAAAGCCTAATGGGCCAGTAGCCATATATATGTGTGTGTGTGTGTGTGCGTGTGTGTGTGTTTTGATTAAATATCCGTATCCATATACATATGCAAGTATATTACTATTTATACTTAAAGATATATTTAGATTAATAATCATATTATAGTATGATAGGTTTGGCTACATATAATAAAATATATTTGTATGTAGTGTAGCTAACCCTATCCCTAATCTAATAAAATCCATTGCTGATTTCTTGTTTCTTTTTTTCTTGCCCAACAACAAAAGAGAAGATAGATAAGAGTCAGTGTCGCCAGTCACTACACCATCGGTTGCTCTTTGATTTAGCCGGGTCACCTGCAAAATTGATTGATCCTGTGCAAGATTCAGCGACAAAGTTATTTTACTTTTCTTTCTTACTGGCACATCAACACCCCAACCTGGTTGATATCCGACTTCGATGACCCTTGGTTCTTTCCCATCTTACAATTGACAGGTACATTTAAGTTTTTTTTTCTTTAATTGTGCAACCTTTAGCCATCTATTTTTTCTTCAATTTCTTATTCCAAGTCACGGAAACAGCCTCTCCAGAAATGGGACTAAGGCTGTGAACAACTTGCCCTCCCCAGACCCCGCATTAGCGGGAGCCTCGTGCACTGGGTCACCCTTTTTCTTATTCCAATTTCATTTTAATCCAATTTCATTTTATAATAATCAGATATATCCGATATTTGATAAACTCAATGGATATGAATGTGATCATATTTTTTAAATATCCACTGGATAAATAATCAAATTCAGATATATATGTGAAAAATAATTGAACCAATTTCAGATTTACCGATATCTGCTTCGAATCTGGTTCATTTGCATCCTTAATTCAAACTCAATGGCTTTTCTTTTAAGAAAGAAAGCAAGAACAATAAATAAAAAAAAATCTCCATGGTTATGGTTTAAACATATGGCCTACAGGGTCTGCTACAAGTAAGCCAATTTGACCGAAAATAGTCACTTCTTATCGTAATGTCATGGTGGGGGAGTCTTTGATGATTTGAAGACAAATGGCTTCTTGTTCACACGTGGATACATAATAGGATCCCATCAATTGACTCAGGATGTCCGGTGTGCCATTTGTTGGAGGAAGAAGCAATAATCCTTTGGCTCTCTAGGTAGAGTGTAAGTCTACAAGTCCCAAAGATGGTTGGAAGGTTGTGTAAGACATTTGCTATTATAGAATGACTTATTTGGAAGGTCTAAAATGAGGTTGGGTTCTCTTATAAACACCCTAACATTCATGTTATTTGAGAACAAATCTTGTGCTTAAAGAGAAACTTCCCTCAAAGAATGACAATTGGCAAGAGTGGGCCCACTTTTAAGTTTAGAGCATGACATAGGTACTAAAATTCCCACCGAAGTTGAAATTTTAAATTTTATGCATACATGTATTGTTTTGAAAACACTTTCATGTTAATTAATTTTAACTATTGAGTTCCCCTCTCTCTACAAATAATAATAATAATAATAATAATAATAATAATAATAATATTACTAAGGATTTTCTCTCTTCGCTATTATTTACTTTCTGTAGGCTGATGGATGACCTCAACTCCAACACAGACCCCCTAACTCTATTAACAGTAGGTTTGTCAACGGTCGAATATAAAGCGGATATAGGCATATCTGTATTTGTATTTGTTTATTTAATTGAATATCATATATAAAATGGATATAGACATATATGTATTTTTTTTTGTTTATTTAATCGATTATCATATATCTTGCAGATATTTACAAAAACATTAAGGACCTAGGAACCATAGAGATGGAAGACGACTAATGGATCAACGAGAGAAGAGGAGTTGGCTACTAGGAAGGTTTTAGCTTTTTTTCATTTTAAATGGGAATGAGAGATAAAAAATGGGTTACAGTTAGGATTAAGGTGTTCAAATACTATATTATGTGTAACATAGCCTAAAATATCATAATATAAATATTAATTATATATTATAATATAGATATTAATTATATATTAATTTAAACGGATATGAATATTTAGCCAAATAATTGAATCAGATATAAATGCATTTGTATTGTCTTTAAATAGATCGACTACAGATAATAATCGGATAGTTGACAACCTCAGTTAGCAGACCTTTTTTTAGCCTAAATGGGTGTTTTTTGAGGTAGTTGTTGGAGGAGGGATGGGGATAAATGTCAATGTTATGTGTCCAACTTCTAGAAATGACTATGGCCTAGGGGTTGTGGCTCGTGACTGGCATGGGGTCTGTAGAGGTTTAGCTTTGTTGGTACAAGGCTAGAAATAGCTTGTCCAAGCTGAAATGGATGTGGTCCTACTGGGCTTACAACTGACAGAGAACTACACTTCTCAAAGGTAGTAATGGAATCGGACTCCCCTTCTGTCAAGCAAGTTCTAAATGAAGATATCAAAAATTATCCTCAAACTATTAAAGCATTTTTTTCGGCTTTGTAAAAGAATTTTTGATAGGTTTAAATATGAGACTATAACACATGTTCCTCGTGAATGTATTTGGGAAGTTCATGAGCTACTTCAAACTGAATGATGGCTTTGTATATTTGATAACTAGGGGTGCCAATGAGCCAAGCTTTGCCTAGGTTAGCTCAGGCTCGGCTCGCCTATTAAAAAAAGTCTTAAAAACCTAATGGCTTATTAGTCTAGTTTGTTTTGTTTTTTTTTCTTTTTTAGGTAAATGATAGACTCTTATTTATTTAATACTAAGATGGGTTACATGTACTAATATCATTTGTCAGGGCTTCGTATAACCAATGTGGGAGTATCCCCGACCAAACATTGATTTGCCCTTGACTTCCATCTTTAACTAGCCTGTTAGCTACTTTATTTTTGTGTCTTTCTACATGACTAAAAACAATAGCATGGAAAGTAGAGAGTAGTTTTTTGCAATCTACAATGCATATTTTTATTTATGTGGGATAGTCCCCCAAGGTTCCTTGCAAAGCTTGAATAATGATTAGTGAGTCTCCTTCAATGACCATCTTTTTTACTCCGAGTGCATGTGTTGTTATAATTCCCGTCAAAGCTGCTTCACTTTCTGCTTGTAGAGGTAAATTTTCTTTTCTTCCTCCTAATCTTGCAGTTATCATTTCAAATTTGCTATTTCTGATTATAATGCCCATTCCTACCATTTGTTTTTCCATTGAGAATGCAGCATCAAAATTTAGCTTTAGCTAGTCCTCTTGAGGTGGGTCCCATCCAACTTTGTTTCTATTCCTTTCCTCCGCGCTCATCGAAGGATTTAAAGCCTCTATTTCTTTTATTAGTCTGCAACAATTTGTTAAGATAAGTGCTATATTGTGGACATTGTCAGGTGCGAGCCCGAGGTCTGAGCCACATTGAGGTAAAAGTGGCTAACCCTCGGGTTAGGCT
>JAOXJP010139114.1:0-27400 GCA_025762735.1 Platanus orientalis | reverse complement strand
GTAAATGCTACTCAGAAAACTAATGAGCCAAAAATCTTTAAACTCCTTAGCCTCTTTCGATTTAGGAATCAAAACCATGAAGATACCATTGAATTGACCATAAAATTCACCAAAATTATGGAACTCATCAAATCCCTTTTAAGGATACTCCAACACTTTTGAAAAAATGATATAGAAAACCCATCCGGCCCAAGTGCCTTTGCGCCCCCCCCCCCCAAAAAAAAAAAAATCTCCTTGAGACCCCCCCACACCTCATCCTCAACAAAAAGTCTCTCCAGGCAACAGACTCCTTAGGATCAATAGAGTCAAAGTCAAGACCATCAAGTTGTGACATCATTCTTGTATAGGTGGAAATAAAATAATCACATCCTGCTTGATCCGTGTCATATCATTGGTACAACTGCCATTGATAAGGAAACCGGCCATATTGTTTTGGCTTTTCCTAACCGTGGCCACCTTGTGAAATGGTGTTTTTATCCCCCTCTTTAAGCCGTTTAATTCTAGATCTTTTTCTCCAATAGGTTTCCTCCTTAAAAGCCTCAATTTGAAAACCATGCCTTAATTTTTCTGTAAGGAACTTCCTTTCTTTGTTCGTGATCCCAAGTTCCATAGCTAAAATAATTGAGTACTTTCCACAGGCTTTTAAAGTTTTATTAGCTGACATAAAATACCATTTGTAAACCTTAAAGAAATTGTGGTGTTGAGTTGAGACCTATCACCGTCACTATACGATGCTCCTCATTAAATGATTTGGCATCTCAAGGAGGACAAATTGTGGACAAGAGTCATTATGGCTAGGTATAAAGAAGGTAATGTTTACATAGAAAGAGAGAAAATAATATCACATGGCACTGGCTAATGAAAAAAAAAATCTTGAAGCTTTGAAACTACTTTAAGGAAGGAATCAGTTAGAAGATCGGAAACAGAAACCCGTTGGTAAAGTCTGTGGGTGTCGTACCACAGACCTAGATTCAAAACCCGTCTTCACCTATAATCTACCTATCTAAAAAAATAGATCGGAAACAGAAACAAGACTCTTTTTGGGAAGACATATGGTGTGAAGAGGCCCACCTGAAGCTTTCTTTCCCAGATATATTTAGAGTGGCTATGGAGAAAAAAGCTAAGGTTTCAGATTACTTACTCATTAACCAAGATGAGGAAGTCTGGCAACTGGTGCTTAGGAGAGCTCTAAATGACTGGATAATATCCCCTTTGCAGAGTTACTCAACTGGTTGGAAAGGTAAAACATTCAGCCAGATCAGGAGGATATTGGTCCAGACAACCTAGTGGTATTTTCTATGTAAGTTCATGTTTTGAGATGCTTCTTCCCATACAGAATTCCAATATTCAGTGGAGATAAATTTGGATGAGATTGGTATCTGGGAAGGTGCAGTTCTTCCTATGGACTGCAACTTTGGGCTGTTTTTAATGAAATCTTTTACATATCAAAAAATAAACAGTTTCACAATGTACATTTACTTCCCATATGATCTCGGGGTAATAAATACCCATATGGACTGCAACTTTGGGCCATTTTTAATGAAATCTTTTACATATCAAAAAATAAAACAGTTTCACAATGTACATTTCTTCCCTTATGATCTCGGGGTAATAAATACCCATAGTCATCTTCTGATTCATTGCCTACAAAGGTTTTGGTTAGCTATAAGGAATTTGGAGTCCAATGAGTGGTACTAGGCAAACTTGAGCAGTCTTTTGGCACTTCGGGAGACAATAGCCCTTAGTACAAGAGGGGTCTCTATGGAAGATAGTTCTAGCAGCATTTATGTAGTCAATATGGTTGGAAAGGAATGGTAGAGCCTTCCAAGACTATGTGGAACTATTATATAGTCTTTAGTAGAGTCAAAGAGAAAATGTTGTATTAGCCCAATTTGTGTAAAGGTTTTAATAATGTAAAGAGGGTGGAACTGTTAGGGACTGGGAGATATTGGGTCTTACCATCCATATGGGTTAGTTGTCAGTTTGCACTTTAAACTCTTTAAGGAACATCTTTTGTCCTGATTTTTAATGAAATCTTTTGCATATATAAAAAAAAAAAAAAAAAACAGTTTCACAATGCACATTTACTTCTCACATGACCTCAGGGTGACAAGACCCATGGTCAATCTCCTCCCACAGACCAAGGCCCTTATCTAGAACCCTCTATCTCTTTTAATCCTCCCCCTACAACTCACCCACCCCCAACCCCCAACCCCCATAAAAAGATTCATAATAATAATTTATATAGGCATGACAATCATAGATACGCAAAGCATATAAATGATGGGACAAAATATCATATACAAATTTAAGGCACTCCCAAATCCCATACAGAAAAAATACAAGGGTAGAAACCTTTCAACTAAACTTAGCTAGCGAATAAAACTAAATATTTGCTCACATCCCTAAACCAAAGGAAAAAAAAAGCCTTCTGAAGGGATTGTCTAGGCTTTTTCACTATGACATTCCACCCACTTCTAGACACATATCAAGCCACCTGTGGGGTGACGTGATTAATCCAGACTACCCATCTAATAAGAGACTTTCTGGATTGTCCACATGTGCAGTGCCATCATCCGTGTTAATCCTAGACCTTACCATGCAATAGTATGCACAGCACAATTCCCTGGATAACAACCATTGAAATTTGATTTTTTTTTTTTAAATAAAAGGCAGTGAAAAATAGATATTCTTATTTTGCCACATGGCAAAAAGCTACTAGACTGAATATCAACTTTGGTAGAGGGTGACATGGCGAACATCTGCATTAAGCAATATGGCCTTGCTTTGCTAGATGGGCCCTTTAGGATAACTGAACCCATATCCTTAAATAGAGATTCCAAGTTCCAAGTCCACATATAAGATAAAATGAATCAACCTTGTGATTACTGCTTAGACACCACCCATATAGGCAACTATTCTATGACAAACCAAAAACTTACTAACATCCATAACAATAACCTAGGTATCTTCTGAGTCTTCCCAAGTCCAAGCTTGAACAATTTCTAGGAAAATATGCTAGACAGATAAAAGCATGGGCCCATTTGAGGGTTCATACCTGTAACATTGTGACTTGTGCAGAAAGGGTGGTTGCTTCTGTCTGAAGTGTATGCACCTTCCTCTCCAGCTCACTAGTGTAATGGATCTTCCTCTCCTTCGACCTTGCTGCGGATTGCCTGTTTGCCAGAACCCTACAGGGGAAAGAAAAAAAAAAAAACAACCAAACTCAGAATTGTCAAAAGGTAGCTTCTCAGAATGGTTCAATCCAAATACTATTTAAATTTGTAACAGAAAATTTTGCAAACTCAAAATCTTTACAAAGAAAAAAAGGAGGCCCCCATATATAGAATTTAAGTAAACAAAATTCGTCATCTCTACCCCAACAAAAAAAGGGTGAAAATCATAAATAATTAAAAAAAAAAAAAAAAAACCAATTAAACGAGGAAAAAAACAAATTCCAAAACTTGCACAGAATTCTTCCCAACCACTCTATTTAACATTAATATATATCTCTCAAAAAGCAAAATAAGCAAAACAGAAATCTGCTAAGAGGGAAAAAGAAAGAAAAGATCCAAAATACCAAAAACAAATTAAGCAAACCAGAACCCAAATCTCTACAACAAAACCCAATCAAATTAGAAGAAAATAACAAAAACAAGGCCAAATTGATCAAAGATCAAACAAGATAAAGGAGAACCAAACCTCTTAGCTCTCTTCGGATCAATTAATGCCAACTCTGCAAGCTTGTCGGGTCCCATCGCCTTCTTCGTACTCTGGAACGACTCCACCTCAAACGACGACGACGACCCATCCATGGAATTACTATGCCTGTGCATCCTCTTCTCAGGAACCATTTTCCCACCATCCCCAACCGCCGCCGGCTGAAACCCTAAACCCTCGAAAAAATCGGCATCAACAGACAAACTCCTCAAATGACCAGCTCCCACAAATTTCTCCTTCCCCTTCTCCCCATTGGATTCCTCCAACTTTCCGGAATCGACGCTCATGGGAACCCCTACGTTCCCCCGAGAATCGGGGTCTTCGGACAGCGATGAGATATCCATGGCCGCGAGATTAAAATCGATGTCGGCGTCGAAGAGGATGTCATCGGGGAACCGAAAGAAGGTCTCCGACTGGGCTCGCCGATGGTGGGATCCACGCTGGGGGGTTTCCGGCATCTGGTCAATGTCGATTCGGCCGGTAAACGGCTTCCCGTCGGCCCTCTCGGTGAACTGCTGGGTTTCCATTTTGGCGGTCCCTGGCTGGGTGGGGGTTTCGTGTTTTTGGGATCAGGTATTACTGCATTGGAAGCTGTGTGAGAGAGATAGAGAGAGAGACGTTGAATTTTTTACTCTTTTTTACTTGTTGAAAAGGACGTTGAAATTTTCATCCAAAAAAAAATACAAAACAAAACAAAAAAAAAAGGAAAAGGAACGTTGAAATGGAAGTTAAAAAGTTAGTTAAGTTGGAGTGGGAGGGTTTTATTTTACATCACGATTGTCTGGGTTGACACAGACTTCTGTAGGCTTTCCATTGATTGACACATGATGTATTTCACCTACTTTTTCATCTTAAAACTTTTTTAAACGTTTTTAATTCAACACGACACGTGTCATCTTAGAACTCACCATATACACTGCACACTTTTTCATCACAGACTATTTTCTTCGTTAATGAATACACATATACATATTTATTATATAATTACATTAGTATCCTCCTTTTAATCATATATATATATATATATATAGACTAAATTACCCTTTTGTCATGAATCGTGTCATGCACGGAATGGGATTGACGTAATATCAGTCCATTCAGACCGGGGATGAACATGAAAAATCAAGTGAAAACGAATCTTGTGAGAACTGTGAAAACTGCATCAGGGTGAGGACACATCAGCACCGAAAAGTGATAAGTGCTCCCCAAAAAGTGCAAATCACTTTTCGGTTTGATGCGTCAGCCCCTCTGGTGCCGTTTTCACGGTTCTCACGAGATTCGTTCTCACATAATCCAAGCCCGGAGATGAATCAAAAGGTGATGGTATTGGGACCCACCATAACACGGTCAAGAAAGAAACGGAGTAAACGAAAAGTTAGGAGATCGACGGCTCTATTTTCGATTTTGATAAATTTGTCCCTTTCATACAGGAAATTTTCTTTTTAAGTGGGACCCACTGAATAGTTGGTTCCACCAATTGAAAATTGGGGTTCTTCCACCACATGCACTCGCTCCATCCCCACCACCTCCATGAGGGACGTTTGGTCACGCAGTCGGTACTAGTATCTGGGTAAACGAAAGTACGCCTTGTAAAACAAAACAAATCGGAGAACGGCACCATGACGACATGGCCATTGAGAAAAAGATCGCATTAAATCTCTTGTCCCAAAGTAGAGATTGCTTAAACACAAAAAATCTGCTCCTAAAAGCTTGCGAAGACATGTATCCAGACCAAAAACCTAAACAAATATCTTTTATAATGACTGAATTAAAGACGGATGGTTTTAAGGTGTTAGCGAATCTGGGTTAATCGTGATTGATGGATCCGTTACGGGATTACAACCGCGACTGATTTGGGTTGTGGAGTTTGGTTCATTACTGAGAAGTTCAGTCGTTGAACGGGATCTGCAACTGAACCATGAATTGCGACTAGGGCTTAATAAGTCCCAAATGACCTAGATTCGCAAAGCTAAAGCCTGTCAGTGACTTAGAATTGTGGTTTACCTTGATTCGCCATTAGGCTTGATGATGAGGAATTGGGTTATAAAGGACCAAGTCTATTGATTGAGTGTACCATTATGGTCCAATCAACTTATCAATTGGTTGGGTGACCTCCCAGTTCAATATGCCGGTCGTGCATATCAAGCATTCAATCAATGATAAGATAATACGAGCATCAGGTCGACCATTTTAGGGGAAAAGCTACAAGTCTAGTTATCGCATGCACGCGAAACAATTATTCAACCGAGAAATAACAAGTCATCCAAGGACAGGTGACTGACATATTACCGTCCATGATCACCGAGTTGACCGAGACGACCAAGTAACATGACGACCGATCTGTACGACTAATATAATTACTAAGCTGACCGAATGATAGACGCCGACTGTAATCAGGACAAAAAGACGGTTACAAGACCAAGAATGACGTAGGAGGACAACCAATCTAATGCTGACACGTGCATTATTCACACACATTCTTCTAACTAACTTGAGGAATACTCCTGACAGGGACGACACGCTGGTACGGAGCCTGGAGGAGGGGACCATGCGTAACTACAAGAGAAAATCCTCATATAAAGGGGGGGAACTTTGAAGAATAAGATATGCACAAATATAACACATGAAGGAAAACCCAAAAGATTTTAACCTCCAATAACTGACTTGAGCGTCAGAGGGATGTAGGTCGGTGCCACACCGACGTCATTCACTCTCTTGGTCCAGGTGGGATCCGAGAGCAAGATTCTAGATCAAGGGTGATCTAAAGGACCATCGTGGTGAGTCAAAACTCAACATCATCAGTTGGCGCCATTTGTGGGAATCAACGAAGTGATTTTTGGTAAAACAAAGGTTATATGGTTGAAACTAGATCTGGGATAATGAAAGCCCGCCGGACTGCCCCATCCACAAATGATCAAGACAGGAGGGTAGTTGAGGTGGCAACGATTGCAAGCTTGGAACAACAAATACAAGACCTCAACAGAAATATAAAGCGAATAACACAGCAGAACCAAGAACTAAGTCGTTAGCTCATGGAGCAGATGAAGCATCAACATTTCAGCGACGATGAGACTTAGGAAGCCGCACATCCTAGGCCAGAGATCGAACAAGGGCATAAAACATAGAGGCAAGGAAATAGACATAGCCTGAGGGCCTTCGCATCTTAGTAAATTAGCGACCTGGGTGGAGGAGCCACCGCTGAACAAGAGAAGTGGATCCAAAAGATGCAGGATCAACTGGATGTAGTAATGGAGGCCTGTTGAGGTAAAACACCCTCCACGGTTAAGGCCCTAATGAAAAGGACCGACCACCCATTTCCTCTCCTCTCCCCAAAAGGTTTGGGATCCCTTAGATGGAGCCCTTTGACGGAAGTCGAGACCCATTTGACCATCTCGAGACATACAAGACCTTGATGTTACTGCATGATTATTCAGATTGGGACATGTGTAGGGCTTTTCCGGCTACCCTGAAGGGCTCAGCACGAAAATGGTTCAATAACCCTCAACCAAACAGCATCAGCTCATTTTTTGAGTTGAGCCAGTCGTTCTCCAGTTACTTCATAGGAGGGAGACGATATCGTAGGTCTACAACTTACTCAATGTTAAGCAATCTAAGGGAGAGTTGTTGAGAGACTACGCCTCCCGTTTCAACTGAGAAGTGATGCAGGTGGACAACGCTGACAAGAAGGTAGTGCTCACAGCCTTCATGGGTGGATTATTGCCCACCAAGTTCTTATTTTCTCTTTCCAAATCCCCACCAAGTAACATTGCTAAGTTGATGCTCTGAGCCTAAAAGCACATGAATGCAGAAGATACAATAGCGACAAGGAGAGATCAGGAAAATGAACATAGAGAGCCAATGAAGAGAAAAAAGAATGAATGACTAAAATCTTTAGAAAGTGAATCAAGAACGAGGGAAACTTCCGACCAAGTGGCGAGACCGGGGGAGGCACGTGCACCCGTTCGGCAAACACAGGTTTATACCCCACTCAATTCACCCCCCGAACAAGCCTTTATGTACGTACAAGATGACCCATCCCTAAAATGGCCCAAAAAGCTCAAGACCCCTCCAGAAAAAAGATCTCAAAGGAATTATTGTTGATTCCATTAAGACCATGGCCACAACACAGAAGATTGTGTCAACCTAAAGGAGCAAATAAAAGCACTCATCTAGTAGGGCAGGTTGAGGCATTTCCTTGTGAACCACCCTCAAACATTGCCAAGGGTAGGGGAAGAGCCTCTGAGCTAAAAGAATCCTAAACCAAAGCCCCTATGGGAGATAAAGGTCATCGTCGAAGGATCTGCTAGAGGAGGCGAATAAAATTTAGCTCAAAAAGCTCATGCACGAGCGATGAAAGCTTCGTAAATGGAGGTCTACTCAACAGATAGACCCAGGAAATGTCCCTAAACTGCTCAACAAGATATCATGTTTACTGAAGAAGACTCTCAGGGAGTGCAACACCCACATGACAATGCCTTGGTTGTCACATTAGTCATAGCTAACCACTAAACTAGAAGGGTACTCATAGACAACGGCAGCTCGGCAGATATATTATACTTATATGCCTTTGAATAGATAGGAATTGGAAAAAAGAAGCTTCGACCGACAGCGACATCTCTGGTAAGATTCATCGAGGAAAAATTATACCTTGTAGGAATCGTCACACTCCCAGTAACAGTTGGGTCAGTCCTCACTAAGTGACCAAGGCAGTCAACTTTCTAGTTATTGATTGTCCCTTAGCATATAACGCCATCATCGGCCAACCTATGCTAAACAAAATGAAGGTCATTACCTCTACCTACCACTTGCTAATGCGCTTTCCAATTGAGAAGGAAGTTGGGGAGTTTAGAGGTGACCAAATTACCGCCCGAGAGAGCTACGTTGCATCTTTAAAGGACAAAGAGTCAAAGGAAGCCCTCATTATCAATGACATGGAAGGTAGAGAGGACATCCTGCTGAAGCAAACCGGGCCGTAGAGGAGCTGAACATTGACCCAGATAAACTAGAAAGGGTTGTTTAGGTCGAGAAGACGCTCTTCACTGAGCTAAAGCTCCACTTGCAAAAACTCCTGACAACTCATAGGGACACCTTTGCGTGGACACATGCAGACATGTCGGGGATTGACCTGAGGGTAATCACATATAGGTTGAGCATCGATCCCTTGGCAAAACGGGTTAGACAGAAGAAAAGAACCTTTGCCATCGACAGAAACCAAGCTATTGCTGAAGAGGTGGACAAATTGTTAAAATCAAGGTTCGTACCGAAGTCGCATACCCCGATTGGATCGCCAATGTGGTGTTAGTCAAGAAAAACAACGGTAAGTAGAGGGTGACTGTAAACATCACAGACCTCAACAAGACCTGCCCTAAAGATAACTTCCCACTCCCGAGAATAGACACACTGGTTGACTTTACCTCCAGCCATGCTCTACTCAATTCCATGGATGCATTCTCCGGTTATAATCAAATACGGGTGGAAGAAGGAGATCAAGTGAAAACATCATTTATCACTAACCGAGGCACGTATTGTTACAAAGTTATGTCGTTTGGATTAAAAAACATAGGAGACATTTGCCAAAGACTGGTGAATAAAGTGTTTAAAGCATAAATCGGGAGAAACATAGAAGTTTATGTAGATGACATGTTAGTGAAGAGTATGAAAGCCAAAAAGCACATATATGACCTAGAGGAAACTCTTTACAACCTCAAGAGGTTCCAAATGAAGTTCAACACTGCTAAATGTGCTTTCGAAGTGTCGACAAGAAAGTTCCTCGATTTCATGGTATCTCACAGAGGGATAAAAGCCAATCTTGATAAAGTTAAGGGTATATTGGGTATAAAGTTGTAGCAGACTACGAAAGAGGTACCCTCAGTCGGTTAATCTTAAGGTCCACAGATAGATGTTTTCTTTTCTTTTGCCTCTTGAAAAAGGGATTCAAATGAATGGATGAGGCCGATCAATTATTCCAAGATCTTAAAAGACACTTGGCATGCATACCGACCCTTGGTCGTACTATCCAAGGGGAAGACTTATACTTGTATCTAGCATTATCAAAGGTAGTGATAAGTTCAGTTTGGTCCGAGATGAACACAATCAAACACCAGTGTACTATGTTAGTAAAACCCTCCACAGAGTAGAGTTAAGATATCCACCCTTAGAGAATTTGGCTTTTGCACTTATCACAACAGCCAGGAGGCTTAGACCTTATTTCCAGGCCCATCCTATAGTAGTGTTGATGAACTAGCCTTTGAGAGCAGTGTTGCAGAAACTGGAGGTGTTAGGTAGGATGGTGAAGTGGGCAATAGAGTTGGATGAGTTCGACGTTAGTTACTGACCTAGAACCGCTATAAAAGGACAAATTTTAGCAAATTTCCTGGCGGAGCTAATGCTTGTAGAAGTAGACGAGAGGAACTCATAATCACAATGGACCCTCATATGGACATATCATCCACTACTTCAGCTAGTGGGCTGGGCTATTGCTGACCACGCCTGAGGGGGTAGAGATCGAGTATACAATCCGGCTGGGATTCAATGAAACGAACAATGAAGCAGAATACGAAGGGTTGATCGTTGGATTGAGTGCAGCAAAAGAAGCAGGGGTTATGGGCGTCGCCGCTTACAATGATTCTAAGTTGGTCGAGGGACAGGTGACTGGAAAGTACGAGGCCAAAGAAGACTAAACTAAAAAGTATCTAGCCAAAGTAACATAGCTCATGTCCCATTTTAATGTCGTCAAGATCCAACATGTCTCGAGAAGTTCGAACGAGCATGCAAACTGATTGGCAAGACTAGCATCTGACAACAAGTATGTGACAAGGAACCGATTACCTGTAAGCCGCCCCACCAAACCTAGTACGGAGAATGAGCTGAGATCTATGTGTGCATGAGTGAGCTCAAGGACCCCAATTACGTAGTTTCTCAAAATAGGAGATCTGTCGCTTAACTGAGGCAAGGCCAGAAAACTCAAACTCTGAGCCAGTCGGTACACCTTGATAGATGACATCTTCTACAAACGGAGTTTTACCATGCTATACTTGATACGCTTGTCACCAACCGAGGCCAATTATGCCATGAGGGAAGTCCACGAAGGAATATGCGTAAACCATTTAGGCAGCCGGTTACTCATCCATAAGCTGGTCAAAGCAGGATACTATTGGCTAACCATGCAGGTTGACTCGGTGAGTCTTGTCCAAAGGTGTGATAGTTGCCAAAGGTTTACCAACATTCCTAGACAGCTCGTGGAAGAGCTCACGCCCATCACGGGGCCATGGCCCTTTGCCCAATGGGGAATAGATATTATGGGTCCCTTTCCTTTGGTGAGAAGACAGAGGAAATTCCTTGTTGTAGCTATCAATTATTTTACCAAGTGGGTCGAGGCTGAGGCGTTAGCAACCATCATCGAGAGCAACATACGCGACTTCGATTGGAAGTCCATAATATGTTGATTCAGAATACCACAGGTAATAATCACCGATAATGAGAAACAGTTTGACAACAGGCACTTCTGTGAATTTTTCTCTCAGCTGGGAATCAAAAACCACTTTTCCTTCCCAGCAGATCCCTAGGTTAACGGTTAGGTGGAGGTAACCAATAGATCTATTCTGAAGATAATCAAGACCAAGTTTAAAGCATCAAAGGGACAGTGGGATGACGAGTTACCAGGGGTCCTATGGGCCTATCGGACCACCCCAAGGAGCCCTATAGGGGAGATGGCGTATTCCTTAGCCTTCAACTACAAAGCAGTTATACCTGTGAAAATCGAGATGGTAAGCCTAAGGACCCAAAAACCATTGACCGAGCAGGTAGAAAGAGAAAGTTATGGCTGAACCTAAACTTGTTGGAGGAGAAAAGAAACGAAGCCTCCCTCTAAGTGGTAGCATATCAGTAAAGGATGATGAAATATCACAACTCCAGAGTTTGACCGAGGGGTTTCAACAATGAATAGCTTGTCCTCTGAAAGGTAAGTATAGCAACCCAAACTTCAGGTGATGGCAAGTTGGGACCCAATTGGGAGGGACCCTACCGAGTAACTAAGTCAGCAAAGAACGACACTTATTACCTAGAAACCATTGAATGAAAGCTCTTACCTCGATCGTGGAATATTAAACACTTGAAAAGGTATTACCAATAGTTATATGCTTTCAATTCTAAAATAATGAATTTGTATACCATCATGTGTGATGCAACACTCTACAACTAACATCCCGAGCGGTGTTGGAAGAATGGACTAAGTCCAATAAAATGACCCTCAGTCTACTGCAACGGTCTATAATTAACATCCCAAGCGGTGTCGGAAGAATGGACTAAGTCTAGTAAAATGACCCTCAGTCTACTACAACAGTCTACAATTAACGTCCTGAGCGGTGTCGAAAGAATGGACTAAGTGCAATAAAAAGACCCTCAGTCTACTACAACGTTCTACAATTAACGTCCTGAGCTTGTTGGAAGAATGGACTAAGTCCAGTAAAACAACCATCGGTATACTATAATGGTCTACAATTAATGTCTCAAGCATTGTCGCATGAATGGACTAAGTTTAGTAAAACGACCCTCGATCTACTATAACATTCTACAATTAACGTCAAGAGCGGTGTCGAAAGAATGGACTAAGTCCAGTAAAATGACCCTCAGTCTACTTCAACATTCTACAATTAACAGCTTGAGCAGTGTCAGAAGAATAGACTAAGTCCAGTAAAACGACATTCGGTCTACTATAGCGTTCTACAATTAACATCTTAAGCGGTATCAAAAGAATGGATTAAGTCTAATAAAATGACCCTTGGTCTACAATGACGGCCTACAACTAAAGTACTAAGTGGTATGTAAAGACATTAAACTAAGACAAGCCACTTGAACAAATGAACAATCTCCAAAATATCATTTTGGTTATAAATGCTAGCATGAGCAATCAAAAAGAAGAAACTATTCATTAACAGTTGGTGCACAAAGAGAAAGGCCCTAGAGCCCTAATATAAAGGAAAAATAAATAGAAAATAGGCATCATCCTTAGGATGTCGCGTCATCCTTCTCTGCATCCCTGCCCTCTGTTCCCTCGACATCCTTAGGCCCAACGGAATCAAACTCGGCATCGGCCTTGAACATTAAAAGGTCAAGGTCCAAGTACAACCGCAAGGTCCAACGACGAAGGGTCTCGAAGCAGCTAATGAAGTACTCAGTGGCCTCACCATTGAAAGCCTCAAACTTATGATAAGAGGCGACCGCATCCCCAATGACTTTTTCCTTCTCTACCTCCCAATGGGACTTCATCTTATCCAGAGATGCCTGCAACATAGCGGCTCCAGCTTTCTCCCCTTCAAGGGGGTCTCAGACTTCTTCAAGTGCAGCTACGCTGCCCTTCATCTTGTCCTCCATCTCAGTAAGTCTCCTCACCAGCGCCGACTATTCAAAATTAACCTTAGACAACTTTTTCCTGAGCTCGCTGATATAAGAATCTGTGGTGAGCTGATGACTCGAGAGAACTGCCACCTTCATCAGCACCTACAAGAAGGGTTGCTTAGTAATAGATAACATAGCAATGACAATAATTGAATTGACAGATGAAAGTAAGCATTTTACCTTCCCGAGGTCAAAGAAGGTGTTCCTCGCTAGGGCAATTGTACTATTGCCCCTGAGGCTCCCCATGTCGTTGTTAGAAAGCACCGAGTGGAGGTGAGTGACTGCCTAGTCTTCGTCGGTCAATAGAGAAGGAGAGCCCTCTCCTTCCCCTTAGAAGAAAACCCCCTTGGGGTGTAAAAGGGAAGGTCGTCAATGCACTTGTCGAACATAGGTGCAGTCTCCAATGCTGCTTCTAAGTCTACAAATGAGGGAGGGGTAGGGCGGTTAGAGGGGCGATTGTAGAAGAAACTATGCTCGGTCTGTCCTTCTCAGCTGAGCGATTATGGGTGAATGACTTCTTATGTGAGCTATCAGCTGCAGCTTTCGAGGAAACCCTCGCTAAGGAAGCCTTCGACAGTCTAGAAAACATATCCACAAAAATAGAGAAGCAGAATAGTTTTTAAAAAATGAATAAATGAATGGATGATGATGACGATGAAACAAGGAATGAACGAGATGAAGAATGGCGAACGACCTGGCTGACCGACAGGTAAGGCAGACGGCCTAGAGGAAGGAATTTCAAGGCCAAATAGGTAAGAAGAAAACGATTTGGGGTTTACAAGCAAAAAGTAATCCCGAACCGGATGAGCAAAAACATGCTCTAACCTCGTAAGTTCGACCTTAAATACCAGACGCTTAGCTAAGGCTACAAAAATAATAAAGGTTAGACCAACCAAATGGAAAATGAGTAAGAAAAACTATAACGACCAAGAGTTACCTTCTCTACGTGGCTCTCCCCATATCTTGGTGACTGTGTGGACTTAATCAACAAGGGACTCCCACGGGTAAGACTCTAATCCATACCGAACGCAAAAAAATATTTTCAAGCCCTATTTGAAGTTAGAAAACCCAAGATTAATGCTCATTCGGGGGTCCGACTAGTAAAGTACCTCCACCTGAATGCATCTCCACCGCCTTGTAGCAGTAAAAAAATTTAGGGATGGTGAGGTGGTCCCGACTGCCACTGCATGTAGGAGATCAGAATCCTCCACCCGTTAGGAATAATTTGCCCCGAGGCTAGACGAAGGTAGGTGAGGAGTTGATGAATGAATAGAGGGATAGGAAAATGTAAACCGGCTTTTAGAGTCTGCTAAAAAATTGAAACCTCGTTTGGAAGGTAAGAAGAGGCCCACTACTCAAAAGCGGGTACCCTTAGATTGACTGACTCTGAGATTTGGTAGAGATGATGCAAATCCTTAAGCTAGGACTTTGACAAAGTCAAAAGGACGTGCTCTGCAGTGTATGACTCACCAGCGAAACGAGACCATCTAGCAGGCCTTCGAAGGTCAAGCCGAGTCGAGAGAATCTTCTCTGACTAGATTCTCTTTTAAGGTTGTGACAGACTGGGAATAATCAAATGAAGTATCCATATGATCGAGGGCGTATATAATGCCGACCGAGAGACCTAGTATTTCTAAGACCTGGTTCAGAATGTGACTCAAAAAGGGAGATTCAAACCCCAAAACACTCAGGCCGGAAAAACACCGATGAGTGCAAATATAGTAGCAAAAATGAGTTAAATGAAAACTGAAGGGAGCCTCGATAGGATCTAAGGTCAGACTCTAAGGACGGGTGAAGACATGCGAATGATAGCATGAACATGACAAGCAAAGGGGAGGGAAGAAGATGATGCAAGAATACGACTTGCTGGACGAACGATGATACTAAAGTAAAATAAAGAAAATAAAGGAGAATCATAGGAAGGGAAATGGTAAGATGAAAAATACCTCTCAACGACTACCTCGACTGATGAATTCTTGAACATGATACTGGTGTAAGCAGAGCAAATAACTCAAGCACGGCTCTGAAAAATGATCGTAGAAAGATGGAAGACTCAAAAAGAGGGGAAGGGCATCCCTTTATTGGATCCTCAAGTAACCCCTGACCATCAGATCGCCTAAACCCTCCCCCACCATTGGATAAAAGCATGATTCAAGGAAATACAACAACCAACTTAACATGTCTTGTCATCATTAATAACGCGGGGCTCAAAAAAGAGGGAGTTAAAGAGCCAGCGAACCAATCGTCTCAAATAACCCACCAGATTCCTAAGGTCCATTCGGATCAACGAACTAGAAAATGGGGGGTAGGTGATGACGAGGAATTTGGGCCCGAGAAGATCGAGCCAATTGACTAAGCAAACCATCTTGGTTAAACCAACCTACTAACTTGTTGGGTGACCCCCTAGTTCAATCCATCAGTCGCGCATACCGAGCGTCCAATCAATGATAGGATAATACGAGCGTCAGGTTGACCATTTTGGGGGGAACGCTACAAGTCTGATTATCTCATGCATGTGAGACGACTGCTCGACCAAGGAATAACAAGCCACCCAAGGATAGGTGATTGAAATATTACCATCCATGATCATCGAGCCGACCGAGACAACCAATTAACATGACAACCGATGTGCCTAACTAATGTAATTACTTCGTTGACCGAGTGATAAGCACCGACCGCAATCAAGACAAAAAGAAAGTTCGAAGACACAGAATGAGGATAACCAATCTAACACTGACACATGCACTACTCACCCATGTTCCTCTAACTAACTTAAGGAATATTCCTGATAGGGGTGACATGCTGGTACAGAGCCTGGAGGAGGGGACCATGCGTAAATACCAGAGAAAATCCTCATATAAAGGGGGAAACTTTAAAGAAGAAGGTATGCACAAATATAACACATAAAGGAAAGGAAAACCCAATAGATTTTAACCTCTGATAATTGACTTGAGCATCGGAGGGGTGTAGGCCGGTGCCACACTGATGCCATTCACTGCCTTGGTGTAAGTGGGATCTGGGAGAAAGATTCCAGATCGAGGGTGATCTAAAGGACCATCGTGGTAAGTCAAAACTCGACGTCATCAAGGCTATATTGGGCTAACTTGTGAATGGATTTGGTTTAGTCAACAATGGCTTAGAACCCACAAAATATCTGAAATGAAGCTTGTAGTGCAAGATAATCCATACAAGGTCCATCAACTCACCTTGGAAAAAGCCTAGCCACGAATGAAAACCCAAATTGATGTCCACCAAATATTGGACACATGTGGGTGGTAGGTGATATGGGATGGGAGCCCATCATCACTATAAATGTTGAAAAACGGGTTAAAACCCATATGGTTAAGTGTTGAACGAATGGAAAGCAAACAAAGAACAAAGAAGAGAAAATGAAAAAAGGAGAATGAGAATAAGGAGAAGGGCAGTTGTAACATCAAATTTCTTTGTTCAAGGTTAAAACTTTGATGTGAAAATTATCCAGCTTTTAATGACTGGTTTACTATTTATTTAGTGGAGACTTTCACTCCAAACCTTCCTTAAAAGGTTTGTTTATTATTGTTGTCATTGTTAAGGCAACAAACCTCTAATTAATCATTTGTTATACAAATTGTAGATCAAAACAAACAATGCATAATGTAAAGAAAAGAGAAGAGAGCAGAGAAAACCATAGACTCTTCATTAATATAAACTGTATATGGCTGGAACAATAGCCATTATTACACTTCATTCTCGTTGAAACCAAGCTAATTACAATCACAAACTCACACCTAGCCATGGCCATTAGCCCTTAATTTTTGTGCTCCTTTGTTGTTTCCTTTGAATGGTACAAAGGTTTGAGGACTTGTAACCTCTTTGGAGAGAGGATGAACCTTGGACATGTGTAACGTGAAAGTTGTGAGAGAAGATGGTTGCAAGATTTTGAAAGCAAGAAAGCTTGAAAGGTGAAAAATATGAATGAAAAATGCCCAAAACGTGTGATGTTTAGGTATTTATAAAATGGCTAGCGACCACTCTTAAATCCTATCTAGGACTCCAATTTGCTTGCTTGTTTGTAGCCTATATATGAGGAATTTGCTAATGTTTAATTCCTTAACTTTTAGAAAACTTGCAGATGTGGCTACTTGGGTACCCTTTGTCCCAACTTGATGCAAAGTCTATGACTGAGATTGAACTACTTAACTTTGAAGGAAACTCTATTGCTCTTATCTGATCTTTTGTTTGTAGGATTTGATTAGATATTAGAGACTTATTGTAGTTTGAATCCTTGGTGATGTAGGAATGTATTTTCTTGAAGACTTGTACAAATTGGGAAACTTATGCACGAATTGGACCATTCTACTAGTCTTTTGGGTGCTTTAGCAGTTTAAAACCACCTTGGTTGCAGTTGTCAGGTGTCAGAATATGAATTTATAACAAATGTGGGATTTTAGGTTTGTCAGTAGTGACTGACCCATCCGTGACTAAACCGCTTCAGTCACGAGCCCTGCCTTTCATTCGTGGGCAAGGTAATTTTGTAAGTCGTAGAATTATTTTTATGTCAATAACAGCCATTAAAGAAGACCTCTCTCCTATTTTTTCTTTCTTTTTGGATATGTGTTGAAAGATACTAAGCCCATTAGAGCCATAAGATCAATAGCTCACTTGAGGAGTCATGCTTGGCATCCTTGGGTTCAAAAACTACTTCAATCCAAGTGTGTTCTTGTAAGAAAACCTCAACTCGGTTATTGGTGCAATCCTTATCTTCTTGACTTGGTTTTGATATATGATACTCACCTAGCTAAGGGGAACCTACCAAAATTTTCATAAAATCTGGACAAGTTTTGTTAATTGTTTTCAACCAACCAAGCATAAAAAGGAAAATAGGTTTGTATGGGAGGTATCATGAATCTATTAGGGAAGTGCACATCATTGAGAGACAGGACTGAGTCCGAGTTTGGTTGTATCTTGAGGTTAGCTTAACTACAGTCCCTTGCACATATAAGTGGGAAGCCTTAATTATCCTCAATAGATGCAATAATGACACCTCATTGTCTCAGATCAGCCTAGTGAGAACTACATCTAGCATGATTCCCTTTTAAAGGGGTATGTAGGTAGCTTGAGGATATGAGGTCTAATGGCTCAACCCTAATCTAAAGACCCTAAAATCCACCCTTATTATGTTAATGCCTTTAATGAACTTGGCAGCTCTTATAGGTGATTTGTCACATCAAGGATTCATGCCAAAATCCACCATGCAACTCATCCCCTCTCCTCCATTGCTATCTTCCTTTTCTTCTATAACCCATCGTTCTTCTTCTTCTCCCTCATCATCTTCATCTTCATCTTCATCTTCTTCTCCATCTTCATCTTCTCCCATCTTGCCATCACCAACCCCTTCTTTACCAGCAATGTTGCAAATTGCCTCCCACAAGACTCCCACCTTATTACCCTTCTTCTTCATTTTTGTCTCCTTCTTCAAAACTAATGGTTAGGAAATCCCACTCGATCCCTTTCGCCTCTAATCGTAAGGCTCTGTAATAGCAAGAAGGAAAAAAAGGGAGGCTAAAACTACCACTAACTAAAAGTTATGAAGCCTCTATAATTTCAAACCCTTGCATCCTCCTCTATTTCAATCTTTAGTCTTCTTCCATTTTATTCTATTTGTCAATAAATTTTGCTTTGAAAAGTCTCTACCAACCCATCAATTTTGTCTTCCAATCTTTATTTCAGGCACCTGCATCTTTCAAAGAGAGCACGAGAAATCAATTGATTTTCACTTTAAAAGGTCTCTTGAGTGTTAGCCATGGCAGGTGTTTTGCGTTGAGCTTCTCTTCATCCCTAAACCTCTCCAAACCCTATCAATGACTCCAAACGAAAAGAGAATAAACATATAGCTACTATTCCCCAATAAGTGTTTCACTAGAGTTGTTGCTTGAGTTATGATAGGATCTCAGCGAGTATTTTAGGAATTATATAATTGTAAGGAATACTAGGGATTTACATTTGAATAATTGCTATATGGGGGCATTGGGTAGTTTAGGCAAGTATTGTTTATTTTGTAATATATGTTTTTAAGATAAGAACTATAAAAGAAAATTAAGTTGGCTATTATTCGTATAAATATATGTAGATGCCCTATGGACATAAAAAGAAAAATCATTAATAAAAATAAAGAAAAAGCACTTGGTGGAAGTCCCTCACCTTCGAAGTGGGTTTTCTCTTATTTTTTTTCGTTTTTTTTTTCTTATGTGCTTGATAAAAATTAAGTTTTTATCAGTTTGGTGTCCAAACCATCTTTTCTAGAGGATTTGGTATCATTGATCTCAAAATATGTTGTCATCCAAGTATGAAGCTATAGAAGCAAGGCTAGAGGTGAAGATTGATGCCAAGATGGAGACAATGGATGCAAAGATTGAATCTTTAAAAGTCATGATTGAACAATTGTCATCGCAAAATCATCCAACCTTCGAACCAATTGTCACCCAAAATGGACTAGACTTTGTATATACCAACATCAACATGGACCGATACGAACAATACATCATGAATTTCAATGGTTGCCATATTAACAAATGAGACGACCAAGAATGACAACAAAATTTGGTGGTCATTGAAGCTCCTATTGTCATTGAATCCCATAAGAAAACTTTTGCAGCCATAATATTGGTCAACGATGTCCTCGATTCAAAGATAATCGATGATCATAAGGAAAAAGTTTTGAACTTAGAAAAATGCTTTGAGAAGCCCAAGTTTTTAGTTAACTATGAAACAAGAAGTTATCCTATCTTAGTAGTGGTTGGAGTTTATAATACACATGCTTGTGTGATTATCAAAAGATCAACTAATAGGAATGTTATACCTATTGTAATTAGATTTATCAAGATATGGACCTTGGTGGATTAATTCTCTGTCACTACAACCTTGATGACAATACCGTTCTTTAGGAGGGGTAAAATGATAAGATCTCAATGAGTACTTAACAAATTCTATAATTGTAAAGAATATTAGGGATTTACATTTGAATAATTGCTATTTGGGGGCACTGGGTAGTCTAGCCAAGTATTATTTATTTGGTAATAAATATTTTTAAGGTAAGTACTATAAAAAAATTAAGTTGGTTATTATTCTTATAAATATGTGTAGATATTGTATGGCTAAGGCGAAGAAAAAGAATGAATAAATAATAGAGCAAAAGCTCTTGGTGGAGATCCCTCATACTAGAAGTGGGTTTTCTCTCATCTCTTTCTCTTTTCATTTTTTTGTTTTTGTTTGGTAGAACTTAGGTTCTTATCAAGTTATCTCTTCTTCCTGGTGGACCTATGTGCTGCACACATGGTCACTGATAAAAAATCATGTGATGGGGAAAGAAACAGACGAGTATTTTAGGGTTTTAAAACTTTTATTTTTTAATCTTAGCTCATCTTTTGTGCCACATATCTTCATCAACATTGAGATGGGTAAAATGGGGCAACATAAAACAATAACATATATTTTGCTTTATTTAAATGGTTTAAGTGTCAATGCCCCCAATGTACAATTTGTGCTAGAAAGTCCAAAGCTCGGCTCACCATGAGCTAAGTATGAGTTTCCAATTGAGCTTGATAGTTAAGTGAGCTTGAGCTGAACTGCACTAGACTCAACTCGCTCAAAACTTGTCTCCTTAAGGATTTTATAGATGTATATATGTTTGTACATAATATTAGTACTTGTACATTTAAATGAGTAACCATTATGTCATGTATTAGTATCATATTAATCATTTAATGTACTTTATAAAAAAAATAATTTGATCTATAATAAAAATAAAGAAAAATGACATTTGTAAAAAATATTTGTTGAGATATTACGCAATCAAATATTACATCTGTGAACTTGAGTTTCTTTAAGTCATGTTTGGTTGCCACCAATAATGAAATCATATTTCATTTTAAATTCCCAAGGCATTTGAATCATAAGGTGATGGTTGAAGATGAACTCATTTAGATTCATATTGAGTTGTTAAACCAGTGAACCGCGTGAATGTAGGATACAAGAGTTTCATAAAGCGCTCTTTGTGAAGAAAAAAATTTTGAGTGAAAGGTCTCAATTAATCAAATTTCATCCATGAATCTAATAAATAGTGAGAATTCTTGATCTCTCTCAATTCGAAGATCCTAAATTAGGAATGAAGTCTTCTTAGTTTTTTTTTATAAATGAAATTATTTATGTCATCCTTCATATTTTGGAGTTGAATGGAAATCAATCCAATTTTGTTGTTGCACATATGCACTCTAGTAGCATGGAAAACCAAAATGGAATGATTACATTCCATGTCATGTGACACCCAAACGCACGGTTATAACAAAATAAGAAAATAAATAAAAGGCTTGAGTAACCCGGGCCTGAGCCTGAGCCTGAGCCTGAGCTAAGATGGACAAAACTCGGCTCAGCTCTGCTTGTTGACATCCCTAGGCTGGGGCCTGGGCCATGACAATGACAGACAGGACCGGGTTGAATCCCTTCCCCATTGTTTCGCTGTTATGCAATGTTCGCTGCCTCTGCAGCTAATTGTACCAGTTTGCTCTGTGGCCGTTCTGAAGACCCTCAAATCCATAATAAACCCCTTTAAAAGAATATAGCAAGTCCCTTGCTTCCTAACCCTGATCCGCGTCGAGTCCAATTCAATTTTGCTCATGGAGAGCAGCTTTGATCGTGTACCAGCTTTGTCTCGGATGAGTTCAGGCCCAACCCATTTGGCTCTGTTCTGACACGTTCAGGCCCAGCCCATAATTCTGGACTGTTGGACTGGGATTGGGAACTTAAGGTCTGAATGAAACTTGGGCTCTTAGATTTTCTTAATTAAAGACTAGGCTGTTTTGTTATGTAATATATGCATGTCTTATTTGATGTCAAATATTGTTATGTTACATTTTTTTTTTCTTTCTTGTTCTTAAGACACTTTATTATATATATGAACATAAATTATATTTACTGTATTTACATAATTACCTATTAAATTATTTTTTGTCGTACAATATATAGTAAGCATTTTATTTTGCCAGATTGGATATTGGACTCAGTAATATGGCCCGTGCCTGTGCTAGTAGTTTCAAGTGAAAGATGAACTAGGGGACCAGGGCCGTGCTGCATATGGGCCGTGGTCATTCTAGACTGAACCCCCTCTTGATTGGGCTGATATCATCTGCGCCACCCCCCCCCCCATGGGACACTCAGTGGGGGGAATCAATTAACTTTTTGGAGGTTTTTGATTCCCCCCCGAGTGTCCCATCAGGGAGGGTGTCGCAAATGATTTCAGGCCCTCTTTACTGGGATGAAATCACCTGTGATGGGAATAAATGAGCCGAATTTTTACAGTGTGAGCCCCACCAAAAAGTACATGGGCCCCACCCCTCCTGTTTCACACCGTAAATATTTGGCACATTTACTCTGTCACAGGTGATACACTCCCCTCTTTACCGCCGGCATGTTTTGCTGTAATTTCAATCTGACCCGGTGCAGTAACTGCAAACAACTATTTTGTTAGATGGTAGCAGAAGAAACTCATTACTAAAGCCAAAACTGTCCTTTTTTGATAAGAAAACTGCTGGTCACCCTCTATACCTAAGATCACCATTTAAAGGAAGCAATTCTTCTGACCAAACATTGGTGTGACCAATGTGTAAACACATCATGGACTGACATGTAAGTGTATATATAGGGTTAAAATATCATAAAATATAGGGCTGCAAATTATCTGGTGAAATGTCCACATCCAGTCCAATGAAAACATATACGGATCAACTACATCTGTACCATTTAAGCATCCATCCGTTTATAAAATACCTGTTATATAAATAGATTGGATATAGATATATATCAATCTGATCAATATCCGTATCTGTATATATACATTTAACATATGATAAATAGAGCTAAGGGGTTAACACTTTAAACGAGGGGTGTTATGATAAATACATATGTGATTGATCAAAACAAAAAACCTAATCCTAAAGAGCTCCATTGGAGTTTAGATCCTGTCCGGTCTGCTTATGATCTGTTAGGACCTGTCCACAATTTAAGTGCATGCTTTGGCATAAAAAGATGTGCACAACTTATGCATAACCATTTTTTAATGCTAAACCGTGCACTTTGGTTGTGCACAGATCATAAGCAGACCGTACGGGATCCTTTCCCGCTCGATTGAGATATGAAAGCTCTTCATTGATGGTGTTGAGAAAGCCTAGAATTTGCAGATTGTGTACTACAAGCGTAGGCCTTTGGGCTATCAAGACCAACAATGGCAGGGCCTTCCCATGACATGATGCCAAACCGGCAGAACCAAAACCAGCGGCAAAGCCTCCAATGTTTTACCTATGGATGACACGAACGCTGAGGTCAGTCCTACCTTAGGGTGACCTTAAGTTGTCTTACCAATTCGAGGTGGATGAAAGAGGGGTATGAGACGTCAGGTTGTCAGCCGTATCGTTGGTGGTTTTAAGGAGTGGCACTGCTGTGTAGAGGTTAATGGTGGAGTGATGTTGTTGGAGGAGAAGAGGAGAAATAAGACGTGACACAAGAACCTGTACCCCAAAACGAGGTTAATGAGGCAGCCGAGGCCTTCATCTTTCTCCTATCTCTATTTCACATATAGAGATGGAATATGTGTACTATGTAGTTTGATTTGTTGGGTTAGCATAAGGAATTCAATCCGAAATCTAACCCGAAAATAATATGACAAAAAACTCGAAAATGAAAATTTTCAAAAAATTTTTTGATCCATTTTTATAAACATGGGTATTGATATGTTTTCGTTGCATGTAGTGTGAGAAAAATTCTGAAAATTATAGATCGTCTTTGAACAAGTTTTCTTTTTGATAATGAAAGTTTTCTCTGCGGCTCCAAAATTATTTCCCTTTCATTCTTTTGTGAAGAAGAAGGTTAAACGATCCTAATAATATGAAGAAGGGTTGGAGATATGATCCTACCAATATGAAGAAGGGTTGGAGATTGGGAGGATTAGCGTTGTTTAATCAACAAGCCCAATCCTACCAAACTCAAGTTCATTATCTATGTCATTTGTTTTCAGATTATTAAAAGTGTCAAGGTTTTATGGTTTTCAATCTTATAATCTGTTGTAAAAAATTTAGGGCGAGTATTCCTCTTGGCAACGGTTCTGATTCATTGGGGTTTAAACTTTAAAGGAAAAGAATTGTTCTTTTGCGGCCCCATATCCGAAATCCGGATTGCTTAAGCCAATTCAAAGAAAGATAAAATTTAAAATATCCATCGGATAACGGACCAGATACAAATCTGCATATGATTTTATCATATCTATACTCATATCCTGTCTGAATTCCGTTCGTTTGCAGTCCTACTAAAATGTGTTCCAAGAAGTAAAAAAACAAAAGACCGAATTCAAAAGCTCCACGGTCGGTTGGTAATACATCACACACTCGTCACACCAATTTTGTTCACAGAGTATCATTTTTGTTAGCATAAGGTGTCGCCATTCCATGGGTCTTACTCATCAAAAAGAACCCATGGTTGGACTTTGAGATTGAATCATCTCTTTTTTTTAAAAAATCTCGCCAGGTCCGATCAGCATGTGACACCATGCATGCAAGAGGCATATAGGTAAACATGGTCAATGGAGGTTGCCTTTGTCAATGGGAGCAAATGTTCTCTTCCCAAATTTGTTTGTTCCCAGAGTTCTCATACATTAAGGCAACGGACTAGGGTGTTTCAAGTTAAAACTGAAAAACAGTTTTGAAATGAAAGAGTAGATACCCAAAGGGAAAGGAACTGCTACATCCAAATTTGTTTGTCTCCTCTGTTGCCACACAATTGGCTGACATGTGATAATTTTTTGATTTTGCTCCCACTTTTAAATAGGGAGCAAATGTTATCATTTTAACGCTTTTTATCGTTTTAACCCTATAAACCCCTTTTTATGGTAAACGGATTGGGTAAGACAACTTAGAGAGTCGCTAAAGTTGGAATGACATCAGGGCCGGCACATCAATGCCAAAAAGTGAAAAACATCCCCCCAAAAAGTGTATTTCATTTTTTCTGCACTATGTGGTAGCCTTGATGTCATTCCAACTTTAGCCACTCTCTAATTTGTCTTACCAAATCTGGCCTCTTTTTATGGGTACTTATATTTTCATTTGGAGACAGTTTTTATAGTTTTAGCCATATACACCTCACCACCTTGGGATTGGTTTATGAACCCTCCCTTAACAAGCGCTCATCATTGCTCCTTGTTAGGGGCAGACACATCAGCGTTGAAACTTGATTCACTTTTTTGGGGGTTGCATATTCACTTTGGGTGCTGATGTGCCCGCAGCCTGACAAGGAGCAATGGTTAGCATTCATTAAGGTGAGCATATTTTATCCATTCACCACCTTTTGTATGTGGGGACATGGGAAGACAGACAAATTGAGTGTAGCAGATTCTTTCCCATATGGAAAGAGGCGTATAAGGTTACAACTTTAAAAAAGACAAAAAGTGTTCAGTTGAAAAAGTAGGTGCCTTAAAAGAGGCACCAAATTCACATGTGCGCCATTCGTTAATAGGCATGGTTAAGTATCTTTGTATGTTTACCAAAATAACCTTGCTGGTGATGTGCCACACACTCATTTGGGACTACAAATAGCTATTCATTTGAAGGGACAATGATTCAGTCACTTGGGCCTTGTTTGGATAATTGTGTGACACGTTCTAGTTGTGCTTGGCACACGCCAAACCCATTTCGAGACTTTTCTTGGAGTTGTTCTTGGGCAAAATTTGTGGGCATGAAAGCTATTTTGTAGTTGTAAAAAAAAAAAAACACAAAGTCATGTAGCGTAGAGAAGGAAAAACAGATACATCCCCACAAGCCTCTTGGTTCTCACCTTCCCTTGTTCTTTTTCCCCCACCTAAACATGTTTTTGTTATTTTGGAACTTGGAACATTATTGCCTAACGTGTTCCCAATGCTGAGTATAGATTATAACAATACATGCTGAGTATGCCTTCCTAGCCCAACACCACCTAGCATGTATCTAGAGAGGACCTTAGCTTTCATAATCCAGAATTGTGAGAGATTACAATCCAATGCTAGGAGAAGCCATCAACTCCTCAACGGTTCCAATGCTTTCTTTTGTCCATTTGGTATCTAGGGCTGTCAATGAATCAAGCTAGCTCGTGATGACTTGAGCCTGAGCCTTGCTTTAATCTTATAGAGTTGAGCCTGAGCTTTGATTTAAGCTCATTTTTGAGTAAACCTTAGCCGAGTTTCACTAAACTCAGTTTGATTATATATATATATATATAACAACAATAAAAAACCTTTTCCCAACTATTTGGGGTCGGTTACACAAATTTTGTTATGCCATTTCATTTTGTTTAGGGTCATAACTGTCGTTAAATTACAAGCTACCTTGTCCCTCCTAACTACTATAACCTAGGTCAATTTTGGCATTCCTCTAGTCCTAGTACCTTCAACTTGCATTGTCTCACTTTTCCTCATTGACCTAGTCATTGGTTTACGTTGCACATGATCAAACCATATCAATTAACTTTCCCTCATTTTATCACCTGTTGGTGCTACACCTAAGCTCCCATAAATGAATTCATTCATAATTCTATCCTTTCTAGTCTTGTCACCCATCCACTTCAACATCCTCATTTCAACCACTCATTTTATGTATGTGTTGTTTGTTGGCTGCCCAACATTCTACTCCATAAAGCATGGTTGGTCTTGTAGCTATCTTATAAAATTTTCTCTTCAATTTTAGTGGTACTCGTTTATCACACCACTCTAGAAGCACCTCTCCAGTTCAACCATTCCACTTTAATTCTTTGAGCAACATCATTTAAAAATATCTCCCTTTTTGTGCATGATTGAACCATTAAAATGAAAATGGTCACTCCAAGGTGTCTCTTAGTTATCAAATCTAACTACTCCCTCATTGCCACTCCTATTTTGGCTAAACTTGCATTTCATATATTTTGTTTTAGCTTAGCTTATTCTAAAACCATTTGATTCTAAAACATTCATTCATAGTTCTAACTTGGCATCTACCCCCTCTCTAGTCTCATAAATCAAAATAACATCATTAGCAAATAAAATATGCCATGACTACTTCCTCTTGTATATGTTTAGTCAACTCATCTATAACTAAGGAAAAAGGTAAGGCCTCATTGCTGATCCTTGGTACAAGCTTATTGTGACTTCAAAATCACTTTTCTCTCCCCCGGTTGCCCTAACACTAGTTATTGTTCCATCATATATATATATATATATATATATATATATATATATATATATATATATATATATAAT
>JAOXJP010139103.1:0-13399 GCA_025762735.1 Platanus orientalis | reverse complement strand
ACCTCACTTCAATCATCAAATCATTCATTTTTTGGTCTAATACACTCCCCAATTCACTATTCTTTCTTTAGATGAAAATCCACATGTGCCAAGTACACTTAGGCACATTCTCGTTCCACTTTTGGATTCCTTAATCACCCATTCTTCTATTTTTAGTCATGTCATTGACACTTAGACGAAGATCATACTAAATTTAGCCCACCAACTCTCCCTTCCTAAAACTACTTAGTCACCTCATTTTAATCTTCCAGTCATTCATCTTTTGGTCCAACACATTCCCTCATTCACTCCCCTTTCTTTAGGTAAGAGCCCACTAAAATCCTATAAATAGGAGACCACCCCTCTTTCTTAGAACAAAAAAAAAAAAAAATCCCCAAGAAGCTCTATCTTTCTCTTATAGATATGTCATCAGCTCCATTGATGTTTATTCAATTCTAGCGTTAGGAAGAACCTGTGAGAACCCGATGCCCGACTAAAGGAAGAGCAATCATTCACAAGTGCAACATCCTAGAGGTATGATCCTTCTTTTTTTTTTCTTATTCTTTTTATTCTTTTTTTTTTCTTTCATTTTTTTATTGTAATGTTTTAATACATTTTACATTATCTAGGTGTTTTCAATTATTTTTTTATTCAATTATTATTTTTATTTTCATAAACCCAAAAATAATTCTTTTTAATCATTAATTAATGTTAGATACTTGTATGTATAGATTTTTTTTTATAATCTTAGTTAATGCTTATTAATTAGTAATTTTGTTATAATACAAATTATAAATTTATTTTATTTTATCTTGTTTTTTAACTTGATTTATTAGTATTTTATTTCTCGATAAGTATTTTCTTGAAGTCATCACCTTTTTCCATTCTAGGCCATTAATTTTCTTTTTATTATTTTTCTACTTAGTTTTTTAGTTTATTTTATTTTTTATGTTTATTAGCTAGTCATTTTATTTATAATCTTGACTTTGTATTTTATTTATTTATACTTAATTTTTATTTTTATTTTGTTATAATTTTGTTGAAGTTATTATGTTTAACCATTTTATGCCATTCGTTTTTTAGAATTTTTTAATTCATTTTTGTAATTTATAATTAATTAATTATTTCATTTATTCTACATTTTATTTTATTTTGAATTGATTTTATTTTTATGATAAGCAAGTCTCTTGAAGTTGCTACAGTCAATTATCCTAATCCATTCTTATTTTTACTTAGATTTTATTTCATTTTTTATTGTTATTATTATTATTATTATTATTATTTTGTCTTAGATACCATTATCATAAATATTGGATCAATGTTTTTCTCTTTCTCTTTCTTTTATCTCATTTATTTATTTATATTTATTTTTAATTATATCTGTGATGCCTTGCTTCATCAATGTTATATATATATATATTGTATATATGTGTCATTTTTTATATTTAATTTATCTATGAGGAAATAAGGTTCCATGTATGTTTCAAACACTTTTTATTTTATTTTTTATGTCGTTTGAATTTTTATCCTTCACTATAGAACATGCTAAACTCTTCATTAGATAATTTATTTTGTATATTCATGTCACACACATATAATAGTTAGTAGGGTAATTCACTTACACATGCATAACACATTTTCAAAATTAGATACACTAATGCACTCACCATAAATAGAAGATAGACCCTAAAGTTGAACCGGTTTAAGTAGGTAATCGTGCATGCGGGTGGACCAGGGTGCCTAACACTTTCATTAGTCCATAACTGAACTGCTTACCCAAAAGCCTCTACGTAGACCCACCAAAATGGAGTCAAGTATTTCAAAATAAATTTTTAAAATGAAAAATGATTTTTGTTTTTAAAAATAGATGTTCAGTCACATCTTAAAAAGGACTGGTGGCGACTCCTTGCCATCGTGGGTTAGGCCCATGATGAATGGATCACTTTTCTAAGAGGCCCACCCGTCGTACAAAAACCGAGGCTCATAAAAGATAAAGGGATTTAGAGAGGAATGGGAGAAACAAGGTTTGGGAACTGAAGAGGTGGAGGAAATACACAGGTTGGTGGGAGAATGAAGTAAAGATTGTGTGCAGGTGGTTTTAAAACCACATGCAAACATGTTTCCCGAAATACCCCTTTAACCTGTCAGTCACTTAGAGACCGATCAGGAGTCCTGATCGGTCTCTAAGTTCCTAACCGATCAGGGAAGGCAGGATCAGAAGTTTTTAGAATTTTTTTGTTAAAAAATTTTTTGTTAAAAAAATATGTGTTATTTGATGGTGGCCAACTATGCCTGACTCTTGGGGTTCTGTATAGAGTTCTTGGGATGTGTGACCCCACTCTAGAAGGTCCAACCTTTTTTCTGGATCTGCTCTACACAAGGAATTTCCAAACCTAATCATTGGGAGGTTTGAGAACATGGAAAAGCCAATAGAGCATGGATAACCTTATTACTCCTCTGAGGTATTCAAACCTCTTGGAATCAAGTGGCTTTGTGAGGATGTCCACCAATTGATCATCGGTCTTGACATAATCCAAAGAAATAATCTTTCTTTCACAAGTTATTGAATAAAATGGTGCCTTATTTCGATGTGCTTTGTCCTTGAATGTTGAACATGATTCTTTGAAATGTCAATCACACTCTTGTTAACCATGAATAGACTCATGATGTCTTGACTCAACTCACAGTTCTTGAGCATTTGTTTCATCGACAAGAGTTGAGTGCTTCCAATATCAATTGTAATATACTCAGCTTCAGTAGTTGACAAAGAGATGGAGTTTTGTTTCTTGGTATACCAAGAAATTAGATTATTTCTTATATAAAAGCAACCTCCACTCGTACTTTTACGATCCTCAACATCACCTACCTGATTAGCATCTGAGTATCCCACAATCTTAGATGTGGTGTCAAATAGGTACTATCGCCCAAAGTCCAATGTCCTATGAACATAGCGGATTATTCTCTTAGCCACTTTAAGATGTGACTCCTTTAGTGATGCTTGATATTTCACACAAGCACCCACACTAAAGGAAATGTCAAGTTGGCTTGTTGTCAAGTGGAGCAAGCTTCTAATAATACACTGGTAATATGTGGAATCCACCTCAGCACTATCAAGTTTCTTGGTGATTTTATCACTTATGTTGATCGAAGTGTTGGCTAGTTTAGATTCTTGCAATCCAAACTTAGTCACAAGGTCTTTAGCAAACTTGGTTTGGCTCAAGAAGATGTCATCTTAAGTTTGCTTCATTTGAAGACCTAGGAAGAACCGAAGTCCTCCTTCCATATTCATCTCAAATTCTGACTTCATTTGGGAAAAACCATGTGACATCTCATCATTTGTGAACCCAAAAATGATGTCATCAACACAAATTTGCACTATGAGTATATGACCATTTTGTTTCTTGATGAAGAGTGTTTTATCCACACTCCCCATATCAAAATGCTGATAAAAAAGGAAACCAGTGAGCCTCTCATATCAAACTCTTGGAGTCTGTTTGAGACTATAAAGTGCCTTCTTGAGACGATATACATAGTTACGTATATCTCTTCCTGGAGTATCTCATTTAGGAATGCAGTCTTAACGTCCATTTGATATAATTTAAATTTTAAATAGCATGCAATGGACAAAAGAATCCTAATGGACTCCAATCTAGCAATAGGGACAAATGTCTCCTTAAAGTCGATGCCCTCAATTTGGGCATACACTTTTACTACTAATCTGACCTTGTTTTCAGGTTATTATACCATGTTCATCATATTTGTTCTTGAATATCCATTTAGTACCAATGACATTCTTATCAGAGGACCTTTCAATGAGGAACCACACAACATTCCTTTTAAACTTATTTAACTCCTCTTGCATGGCCATGATCCAATCTGGATCATTTAGAGCCTCATTCACTCTTTTGGGCTCTATCTTGGATGTTAAACAAAAATGACTTAAGATATTTTCTATTTGTCATCTTGTCTTCACTCCAGTGTTTAGATTACCATGAATGTCACTTTGAGACAATCCCTTGGTGAGCCTTTTCTCCTTATGATGAGGTTATATCTCCTCAATTTCATCCTCGGAGCTAGTTTGAGATGTGAGTTTCTCTTGGGCTTGTTAAGAACCTTCAATCTCTTTTGGAGATGAGGTCTTTGTCTCATAATCTAATAATACAATAGGTATATCAATTTGTGCTTATGTCGACTCATGATCATCTACTACTATATTAATTGACTCTTCCATTATGAGAGTTCTTTTATTGTAAACTTGGTAAGCTCTACTTGAGGAGGAATAACTTAGGAAAATAACCTCATCACTTTTCTTGTCAAATTTTCTAAGATGTTCTTTATCCCTAAGGATATAGCATGTGCTGCCAAATACTCTAAAGTACTTAATAGTTGGTTTTTTCTCACTCCACAACTCATAGGTTGTTTTGCATGTTCTTAGTCTATGGTAGACACGGTTTGAGACATAACATGCAATGTTAATTTCCTTAGCCCAAAATCTTTTGTCTAAGTCTTTGCTCGTAAGCATAGAGGTAGCCATATTAAGCAGAGTTATATTCTTTCGTTCAATCATTCCATTTTGTTGAGGAGTTTTAGGAGTTGAATATTCATGCTTAACTTCATCTCATCACACCAATCTAGGAATTTGTGATTCTCAAATTCTCTTTTATGGTCCCTTCGAATTCATTTGATGGTTAATTCCCTTTCAACTTGAATTCTCTTACAAATGTTTAGGAACTCATTGAACACATCAGATTTCTCTCTTAGAAATGTTACCCAAGTGAAACGAGAGAAATCATCTACCACCACCATGAAATACTTCTTACCTCTTAAGCTCTTCATTCTTGTAGGATCGACTAAGTCTATGTGGAGAAGTTCTAGAGATTTAGATGTCCCTATTTATGTAGTCTTCTTGTGTGGGACTCTAGTTTGTTTTCCCATTTGACAACCTTTGCATAATGGGTTGTCAATTTTACTTAACTTGGATAAGTCTTTGACTATCCCATTTTCACTAAGCCTAGCTAGGTCTTTAAAGTTAAGGTGACCTAATATTTGATGGCATAGATTGGTTTCATCCTTTTGTGATATGAAACAGGTACTCACTGCTTGTTTATAGGGTTTTATGACATAACAATTGTCACTTGTCCTCACTTGTCCTCATTCCCTTAGCTAGGATTTTACCTCATTTATGGTCCATGATTACACATCCATCTTTCCCAAATTGGACTACATAGCTTTTGTCACATATTTGGCTTATGTTAACCAAATTATGTTTTTACCCTTACACATAGAGAGCCTCGATGAGTAGAGGAATACCGGGGGCAACTATGGTCCCAACACCAAGAATCTTGGCAATGTTTTCATCACCAAAGGTGACACATCCACCTTGAGCTTCCTCAAGTTAGGTAAATAGTTTCATTTCTCCAATCATGTGTCTTGAGTAGCCACTATATATCAAGATGTCATGTTGATGTGCTTAGGGCAATGTGGATGACTAAGCACTTTGGGTCAGCCTTCCTCACCCATCTCCTCTTAACCTAAGTTAGTTTAGGATTTTTCCCTTTAGCATTTTGTTCTTGAGTTAAGTCCTTTTTTTCTTTGAAGGTTCATATTTTTAACATTTTGAAAATAGTTTTTCTTGTTGACATTTTTTTTCATTTTAGATTTTTCTTGAAGATTGAAATCTTTGGGATTTAATGTCATTGGTCATCTTCCTACAATCCACCTTTATATGCTCTTCCAAACCACAATAGTATTAATGGAATTGTGGCCTTCTAGGGATATAGGATTGTGTTTGTGTCCTTTTAGGGGATTGACTATAAAAGGATTGTTGCATTCTTCTAGGTTGCCTAGGTTGTCTGGGTTGCCCCTTGGCCATCCTAAAAGTGGAGGAAGTCCCTTGGAATCCTTTAGATGTAGAGGCCTTACCTTGGAATCTTCTAGAGGACGATACTTGGTTGGTTTGAGGTCTACTCCCAACCACTTAAGCATAGGATCGAGATTAGGATTGCTTTGGACTTTCCCAAGCTCTACCTTCATGGGAACCTTTCCCTTGAGTGAGGTATTTTGCCTTTTCTCAACCATTCTTAACCCTTGATAAGGTCTTTGAGAGTTCATTTTCTCCTTTACCTTATGGGAAGTTTTTAGAAGTGGTTGAGTATTTCTCGTGGCTTTAACAAATGCATTTTTGAGCCTCTATGTGGAGGAAGAGGCATTGGCTTCATAATTGAAATCAAGTCGTCATGTCTCTATGATATTTTTCTATAGTTAGCATTTTCTTAAGATGTCCATATCATTGAGACACCATGGACAAGGAATTCTTCTTGTCCTCTTCAAGTTCCTCGATTTTTTTGAAATAATCAAGGGACTTCCCTTTTAAGTTGAATAAAAGTCATGTTGAGAGCCTTGTCCTCTCATTTAAGGTCTTGACTTGATCTTCTAACTCTTGGATGAGTGAGTCATCACTATTGGACTCATTATTTTCTTCTTCTACGGTTTTGAGCTTCTTCTCAAGCTCAAGAACCTTATTGAACAATTTTTTTTGTCCTCAAGAAGCTTTTTCTTTTCATTCTTCGTATTGTCATTTTTTAAGCCTAAGAATACTTTGGCTTCACTAAGACCCTTCTCTAGTTTTATAATTTTTAAGTTTATTTCCTCCTTCGCACATAAGAGCATGTAGTTTTCCTTAAAAAGTTCATTTTCAATTTCACTTTTCGTAAAAGACTTTTGTTGTAGGATAAAGATGGTGTCTTCCAAGGATTTTGACTTTTTCGTCAATTCTTGATTTTCCTCTTAAGTTTTTTGTTATTATTTCCTAACTCAATACTTTGAACAAAGAGGTCGTTGAAGGCCTCTTGTGCATCATAGGTCTCCTCCTCTTTTTCATCATCTCCTCCATCCTCATTACTAGAGTCACTCATGTATAAGAGTGAGCTCCTAGGAGTGTTGAAAGTCATAAAGGCTTTGATCTCTTGTTGGGGACCCCCCTCATTACTTTAATGTGACTCATTTTCTGAAACCTCAGAATCGTTATCCCAAGTTGCAGCCATGGCTTTACCCTTTGGCTTGAACTTGATTTTCTTATTGTCATAATCCTCGCAAAATATGACCTCTCCCTTTACACTCATAGAAAATGGGAGGTTCTTTGGATAAATCCTTCTTCTTCCTATAATTAGGAAAAAAATTCTCACTTGTTTGTTCTTAGAGTAATCCCTTGCATTCCTCCGAAAAAACTTCTTGAACTTCTTAGCCACTAAGGCTAAGTCATCATTCGAATCTTTGGTGGATCCGGAAGGTTCCTCTACCTTAAGGGCTATGCCCTTCTTCTTGGTAGTAACCTTGCTCGCAACCTCGAATATTTGAAGGAAGCCTATCAATTATTCTAGTTTTATAGTCTCTAGATCCTTGCTCTCTTCAATCATAGTCACTTTAGGTCTAAACCTTTTAGGTAGTAACCTAAGTACTTTCGAACTTCTTTTGACTCCGAGATGTCCTCCCCTAGACTTCTCATGGCATTTATCAAGTTAGACAGCTTGGCATAAAATTGGGAGACTTCCTCATCTTCCTCCATCCTAAGTACTTCAAGTTGTGTAGTATACATTTGAAGCTTATACATCTTAACTATACTCATACCCTCCTGAGTAACCGAGAGAAGCTTTCACACCTCTTTGGCAGTCTTTAGATAAGTTATCCTCCTAAACTCATTCTAGGCTAAACCACTTGTTATAGCATTAAGAGCTCTAAAGTAAAACTTGTGAGCATCCGTCTGAGTGGTAGTCCACAAGCTACGAGGATTGTCGAGATTACCAATAACCATCGGTTATTGCACCCCAAACCCTATGGTCAAATTCATTTAGAAAAATCTCTCTAGGAGATTACTAATACCCATCATCATTTCCATTGAAAAATGGAGGAGTACTAATAGATATGCTACCGGTGTCTTCCTTAACCATCTAGTGTTGTTCTAGGATTTTTTCTAGGATCTAACTTGGGATGTTAAGCCCTATACGAGTAACCTAGTCTCTGATACCAACTAAAATACCTATTAGATTGATCCTAGAGGGGATGAATAGGATTTATAAATTTCTCTACCCCTTTTAGATTGTTAGGATTGGTTCTAATTTAATTTTACCCTTTTTTGAATTAATCGAAGTGTGTGTGCCAATAGTGTAGTTACTCTAGAATATAATCAAATAGATAGAGTGCAATAGTTGATATGGCTATGAACTTAAAGAGATAGGCAATCACACAAACAATCCACAACACAAGATTCATAGTGGTTTGGTACGATGGTCTACGTCTACTCTTCTAAAGCTTACTACCGAGCTTAGGTATATTTCATTTAGAATATTGACTAATACAATATAAGTAAAAAACATACAAAACCAATCTATTTGCACTTAGCAAGCTAAACAATATAATCGGTGTCTCCGGCAAGTGTGGTTAAGCTTCTGGTGTATCCGACGAAAGTAAAGCAATATGAATATGAATGCAAAGAGTAAGCAAATATTACCACAATATGGTTGATGTTGCTACTTTACCAAGTGGGAGTGCTCCTTGTTGTGCTAATGTGCCTTAATACACCCACAATGCTTCAAGCTTTGGTTCTTGAGCTCCTTAAGCTTTGCCAAGCTAGGGTTTCCTCTTGGGAAAACCCACAAGTGTCTCTCATCTTAGGATGTTAGCTATAGATAGTAAGAGAATAGACTAGAGAGTGTTTTTCTCAACATATGTTAAGCTTGGAAGCTCAAGACAGTGAGGGAGAAGGTTTCTCTTCAATGGAAGCTCACTTTTGGCAAGGGTTGTAACACTCTTTCGCATGCTTGAGGTGTTGCCCTAAATAGAAAAGTTCCCCTCTTATAGTGGACATAATCCACTCTCAATCATAGGATTGAAATATTTCAAAATGGATAAATAATAGTGGCCATTGATGCAAAAAGCAGAGTTATTTCATAACCCAATTGAACCCTTAACTGGTCAAGCACTTGGAGACTGATTAGGGCAAGACCCATGCCGGATCGGTCAGGCCTCACAGGGCATCTCCTCGGGTGCCAAACATTGAGTCCCTTGACCAATCAAACACTTGGAGACCGGTTAGACAAGACTCATGCCTAATCGTTTAAGCCTCATAGGGCATCTCCTACTAGTCATTTTTTGGGGTACCACACTAAGACCCCTGACCGGTCAAGCACTTAGAGACCAGTCAGGGAGTCATGTACTGAACTTTTAGAGGACTTCTGCGGGGTAGGCACTTGGGCATCTCACCTAGGTATTGGGCTATATATGATTCTCTCACATGGCTAGGCCTCTTTGAAGCATAATACATCATCCTATATGCTTATATGGATGCATGCATATAACTTGGTTTGGTTGGGCTCTTAGGGCCCAACTTCATGTCTCGGTCTTTTGGTCTCTAGTCCACTAGAGTCTTCATGTTGAGTTGATGTTCTTTGGTGCATTTGTACTCTTACAAGACTTACATACATGATTTGAACTTGGGATTGACAAATTATATCTATGACTCAACAATCTTCCCCTTTGTCAATTTCATGGCAAAACCCTTAATACAAGGATTCTACCCAAAAATTATAGACAAATATACATGGGATTACAAAGCAACCACAAAAAATAATAAGAGCTTTATTCACTTGAGTTGCTTGACCTGAGACCTGCAAGAACATACATATAAATTTCTCATGCCATTTTAACATATAGTAAACTATTATATGCATGCATGATATGTTGTGTATAAGATTGTACCAAGTGTAGAGCCAAGTGTGCCAGTTAATTTAGGATATAAATTTAGTATATACACTCCCCATAAATTATCCTCAGTCATAAGACTTCGTCTGCCTATGTATTCTCACACATAACACTCTAAGCAATAAAGCATATACTCTCTCCCCCATAAGCTCGTAATCTCTCCCTCTTTTTGCCTAGAATTCACAATACCCAGAATATAGAGAAGTGAACACAAAAAAAATATTCATTGATATGGAAGGTCAATTTACAAATATTTTTAAAGTCAATTGATTGGACAAGAGCACAGTTAATGCCTAGAGTTAGACATGCAAAAATCAAACAAGACAAAACCCTCAAGGGCTACAGAAAGACATAATAGAAAAAAAAAATAGAAAACTATCTTGGAGAAACCCCTAAACTCCACCAGATCAGTCAGACCCCTCCTTATATACATATTCTTCCTCTAAAGCTTTCACGCTCGAGGACACCGCATCCACATTATCGTCATCACCATCGCCATCTCCTGAGCCAGCCTCATCTAACTCATCTACATCATCTCCCTCAACGAGGTAAAAAATATCCTCGTCCAGTGTTGGATCCTCATCCTCGCTGTCTATTTTGAGGAGTAAGGGGTTTTTAGGATTTTTCTCAGTAACCCACTTGGCTATCTTCTTCTGGTTGCACAAGACCTTGGTCACTTTACGAACCAATGACTGGAGAAGTGATGTGATGGTTGCCTTGGAAACATCAGATGCAACCTTGATTGGATTAAGCTTGAAAGGCTTCCCCTTGGATGTCTTCTCGGTGTGGGCAATAATGTCCATATTGGACAAGGAGCCCATGGTGAAGGCAATAGATTGGCGCCTCACCTTTGAGGAAGCAGGAATTTGGACCTTCTGATTTAGAAGGATTTTCATCACGAGCACAAGAAATGAGATGCATCCCTTGGGATGGCTGGCCTATATGGCCTTCATCATGAAGTAGCAGATGACGGAGGGGAGGTCAATCAGTTTCTTCTCTAAGATGGAGTCCACAAGGTAGGCCTAGTGCTCGGTGATGGTATGATGAGTTATAGCATACATATTATATGTAAACACCAGGTGGAGGAACCTACCAATGGATGGCACTTGGCGACTTTGAGGTTCATGCCTCAGTTGTGGTTCTTGAAATATATCCTCAATGTCAATGGCTTTTTTTTGTTGGGGTGAGAGCTTGTGGAAATGCAATGGAATCCTCTAGAACCCGTGGGATGCCTAGCACATGCGAGAGGAGGTTGGGGTTGATGTGGAGAGGAAACCCATAGACATATGTGTGGAATGTGAAATCAACAAAATTCATGTCGAATACATTGGCATAGAAGAGTTGGACTCCTTCCTCGCAAATGTTGTCTTTGATTTTAAATAGTGGCAACCAACCATGCATAGCCAAGACCTTATAGTATTGAACGGTCTGAAGAACCTCGTCCACCACAAAGTGCTCGCTCAACAATCATCTAGAGGCAAAGAGCCCTTCAAATCTTGCCAAGCTTGTAGCATCCCTATATGGAGAGCATGATCCGGTGTCTCTACCTTTGGAGCAATACTTGATCAGACCCTTGGATGTCTCTATAGGGGCTTTGTCTTATCCTTCCTTTGATCTAAAGGCCTCTTTGAAGCTTGAGAAGAACGTGGCCTAGTGGGAGGAGGTGGTGAGGACACAATGCTCATGGCCTTCTTCAAGGTTGTTTGCTTGATGTGAACCTTACGAGAGTGATTAAAGAGGGGAAGTTTCAGCACCTAATTTTGGCCCAAGGTCCAGAGGTTTCTTTCAATGGGCAACACTAACTCTCTAGAATTGACCTTAGGCATCCTAAGAAACCATGATGGTTAGATAATCTCCCATTTTTTAGGTCATCCCCATTCTTTCCTAATTTGGCACTCTAGACCCTCGATTTTTTCCTAAGATTTTCGTTGGACCCACTTTCTTCATCTTCCTATCTTTCCTTCCAATCTTGTAGGTTGTCCCAAGTTCAGTCATATCTACACTAGAAATGATGATTTTACCCCTCATTAAAGGAGAACCACTAAATTTCATTATACAAGCTTTAGCTAGCAAATCAGATGTCATGGATGTGTCCAAAGCATTTCAAAACCCGTAAATGGAGTATTTGATTAACAAATTTTATCGTAGTATGTTTTGACAAATCTCAACCCTTAATGTAGAATCTTTCAAAATCTGATCAAAAGAAAAATTGGATGATCAATCTGACATCACGGATGTGCTCAGAATGTCCCAAAACCTTAGGATAAAGGGTTTGATTGTTCAAATATGATGAATCAAGTTTTAGTGAATCTTGACCTTTGATTTAAAATCTTTCAAATTTTGAGCAAGATTTACATCGGATGGTCAATCAGGCAATGCAAATGGATTCAGCATGCCTTAAAACCTTGGGGTATTGGAAACGACGTTCAAAGTTCATTCCTAAGTCATCCATCACACCATATCAATTTGAGACCATTTGATCAAGTACTTTCAAGCCTTAGATAAAAAAAAATGGACCCCACCATGATGATCAATGCCATCGATTTAGTTAGGATATACAATTTCTCAAATTTTCTATATTTACACAACAAGATTTCGTATGGGGACACCATATTACAATGCATTGTGACGCGTCAAATCAAAATCCTACTTTCTTTGACATGTGTTGTCACTTCCTTAATCCTTTCTCATTTTTTGTGTGAGCATAATCTGCTTAACCAAAACCCTGTGACCAAGTACTCCTTTAACCTAACCTAAAACATGTGTCCAAACACCCTTTAAGCTTAGCCTAAAATCTATACACAAACACCCATTATTTTAGCTTAAGTCCAAACTTATACACAAACATCTTAGGTTGGCAAGTCACATACTTGACATGAGTCCAATATATTTAAATCCACATCACATTACTCCTTTTGATCCATGTCACATTGTCTATATGTGTCAAACACACTTAGGCACAATCTCATTCCACTTTTGGATTCTTTATCACTCATCCTTCCATTTTTAATTAACATGTTATTATCACTTAAGCAAAGATTATACTAATTTTGGCCCACCAACTCTCCCTTCCTAAAACTACCTAGCCACATCATTCCAATCTTCTAATCATTCATCTTTTGATCCAACACATTTCCTCATTCACTCCCCTTTCTTTAGATGAGAGCCCACTAAAATCATATAAATAGGAGATCACCCATCTTTCTTAGAGGAAGAAAAATTCCCTAAAAAGCTCTCTCTCTCTCTCTCCTAGATATGTCATCATCTCCATTGTTGTCTATTCAGTTCCAGCGTTAGGAAGGACCTATGAGAACCTGTTGCCTAACTAAAGGAAGAACAATCATTCACAAGTGCAATATCCCAAAGGTATGATCCTCTTATATAATTCTTTGATTTTTTTTAATATAAGTATTGTAATGTTTTAATTCATTTTACATTATCTATGTTTTTTCAATTAATTTTTTTATTTTCATAAATATTATGTACAACTGCCTCATTTCTTAAATACTTGTATGTAAATATTTTTTTTATAATCTTAGTTAATGCCTGTTAATTAGTAATTTTGTTGTAATATAGATTTTAAATTTATTTCATTTTATCTTATTTTTTAACTTGATTTATTAATTTTATTATTATTTTTTATGTTTATTAGCTAGCCATTTTA
>JAOXJP010139092.1:0-13399 GCA_025762735.1 Platanus orientalis | reverse complement strand
TCTCTCTCTCTCTCTCTCTCTCTCTCTCTCTCTCTCACACACACACACACACACACACACACACACACACACACACTATCACAGCCCTATTACACACCCACAAAACCGAGAAGAACCCCTCTCTCACCTTCTCTCACAACCCAGAGAAGCATAGTCTCTCACCTTGAATAAAACCCCCTTCAAAGAGAAAACCCAAGAGAAAAACCTATTCCTCTCTTCTCACTCTGTTCTACACTGCCCTAGCCATCCAATATTACATATAAATACCCCCAAGGAATTTAGGGTTGAATCAACCATCCAAAAGTACACTTTTTTCCTTTCATACGAACCTTAGAAATCGCATCCTAGGAAGTTTAATCAATCAAACTTCCATCTTAACCGATCGAAGTTGCTCAGGTGATTTTTTCCTCTTTGCTCAATCGATCCAATTTCTCCAGGTTCAATCGATCGAACTTACATTTGATCAATCGAGCATGTCAGATACCCTGAGCAACTACCACTTGGATGATCACATTAGGCTCCACACACATAACAATCTACCACTTAGAGCTTGATTTATCTTCTTGACGATTACATGTTGCACCTATGATGAGACCTCTTACATTGTGACCCTCTTAAGGCTCTTTCATTTTGCCTTCAAATATGCCCCCACCATTGATCTCTTTAGATCCACCAGCTAGAAATGATGATACCCTCAACAATCTCCACATTGGCTTTATTCTTAGGCCCTTGAAGATTTCCTATTAAACCACTACATATTTGTGAATACACAAAATTTGTGACATGCACACCACACTCTACCTTGGCTCTCATTCTGGAACCACCCTAAAGAAAACTTACACTCGTCATTCTTAGTGAACTCTGCACCATATATACTTAAAACACACATCCACCTCGAACCTTATCCTTCTTTCTATTAGTACAAACAACCATTGGCCTTAAAAAGGCATTGCTACATATACCATTGAATCAATTCAGTCTTGACAACATCCGACTTAATCATAACACAGCTAATACATATGTGTAGCTACTCTAAGTCAACTTGCCTAATTAACTCTAAAGAAGGGCATCGATACATCATCTTTAACCACAAGAAGTACCTCACCATCTTTTATTACCTGAAAACCAGTAACACCTGTCTTTGCCCTAACCGTGAAAAAGACCCTACACAAGTGCTTGTTCTTTTGTGTACCTCACCTCTTGTCGAGGTCAAATGATATCATTAATCATTGTATTCCTTATAAAATAATATAAATCATCGCACTTTTCTCCCTTCATCAGGACTAAACAGCCATGTGTGATTTTATTAGCTCCACCTGCAACTGAATACCTACAGCCCATGGAGTCTAATCGGTGTAGTGATATTAGATTTTTTTGCATCTTTGGGACTTATGCCACACCATCCAAAGTACAAACCACTCCATCAAATATATTAATCTTCACCATTCCAACACTCGTGATGTGACAAGGGGACCCGTCACCCAAAGAAACAACACATATCTTCTTCTCTTGGAAGGAATCAAAATATTTTTTTCTTGAGCATATATAAACAGAGTAACGTGAATCTAATATCCACTCATCATGAGAAATATTTTCCATACCTTTGGATATTATGAGATCATCTCCAATGTATTCCTTCTATTCTTCTACTTTTTCTATCAGCACATTCTAGACAATCCCTCTTAATATGATCATTTTCCTTGCTTTGGAAATATTGCACCTTGCCATTTCCTCTAGACTTGGATCTGTTACTTGTAGATCCTTCTCCCCCCCCCACATTGACTTTCCTCTATTTCTTACATTCGGTGCATTCCCACTCGTTACTGATTCACTTGGGGATTTTCTTTGCACTTCCTCACTAAATAAAATACTCACCACATCATCAAACTTCAGTATGCCCGAACTCAAGGATTACTCAAGGCCATGATCAAATCATCCCAACTTTCTAGTAAAAAGGATAACAATACCAAGGCCCTAACTTCATCATCAAAGTTGATGTCTATTGAGGTTAACTAGAATGTGACTGTGTTGAACTCGTTGAAATATTTAGCAGTAGTTCCTCCCTCAACCATCTTCATGTGAACCAATAACTTCATCAGAAACACTTTATTCGACACTGATGTTTTCTCAAACATTCACAATAGGGCAACCATGATATCTTTTATGGTTTTCTCCTTGGATGTATTAAAAGCAATTGACAATGATAGAGAAAGACAAATCGTACATAGGACTTTTCTGTCAGGCACCTTCTAATCGGAATCAAATATCATTGTAGGTTTATTCACTTTTCCTCCAAGAAAGTAATAGAGATTCTTTTAATAAAAGTAATCATCTATCTACATCTTCCAAAATGTGAAGGTCGAATCATTGAATATCTCAACCAAGAACTTTGTGGATTCTTTTGTTGTTGCTGCAATTACTCCCAATAGAACCAAAGCTCTGATACCATTTATTAGGATCGAAGCATTTCTAACAAAGGATCCTAGGATGAAATAATAATCATAGAAAAATAAAACAAACAAAAAGAACACCACAAGACATAATTTACGTGGAAAAGCCTAAACTAGGGAAAAACCACGAAGCTGCAAATGACTTCACTATTTTGGAAAATAAACCACGTCTAAGACGCTTACAAGCTTACAAGATTCTCTCTCACACACACTTTATCACAACCATTTCACACACCCACAGAATCAAGAACAACCCCTTTCTCACATACTCTTAGAACCTAGAGAACCATGCTCTCTCACCTTGAAGAAAACCCATTTCAAAGAGAAAACCCAAGAGAAAAACCTATTCCTTTCTCCTCACTTTGTTCTGCACTACCCTATTCGTCCAATATTTCATATAAATACCCCATGAAATTTAGGGTTGAATCAATCACCCAAAACTACACTTTTGTCCTTTCATCCGAACCTCAAAAATTGTGTCCTAGGAAGTTATATTGATCGATCTTCTATCTTGATCGATCAATCGAAGTTGCTCAGTGATTTTTCCTCTCTTATATATAGATCCATTTTCTCCAAGTTTAATCGATCGAGCATGTTAGATTGACATATCTATTGCCTTAGCTCCTCTGCTCCTTGGATCATCACATCAAGCTCCACACACACAACATGCATTGGCTCAAATGATCTAAGCTAAAGAAAGTTAAAAGTGAATGTGGGCTATTACGAGATCTTCATGCCTTCATTCTAGTTATGAAGATCTTTCATTCTAGTTATGCTAGTAAAATTCTTCAAGACTACTGAATCGCTCAAATTCTCTTTGGGCCCAACTCTTTAAGTCTCTTTACTTCTCAAACACAAACATATTAAATGCTAAATGTTCTCTTGAAGTTTTTTTTTTTTTTTGGTGGAAGAGTCCCTCTAGAAGTTCTTGGTGTTGTTAAAGTATCATAAAGGGCCACGGCATTCTTGTAAGGGCCTTACTTATAAGGGTTAATGACGGCCAACCACGGATATTTGGAATGACCCATGGATTCCAAATCTTCCTAACTACAAGATCTCATCCTTGCTACCTATTATCAATCACCCTACAAAATTGGTTGAGCTAATTAACCCAGTAACAATTTCTTCAAACATGCAGCCCATCTTAAACTCTCTAAACCTCCAAACAAAGGCTCTTTGATCCATTCATAGTTCCATCTACATGGTTGGTATAGATCCATCGAACTTCACATGAATGGATTTGGCACCCTAGCAAAAAAGTTTTTTTTCTCTCTACTTAGTCCCCTTACCAAATAGCCACTTCCTCTCTAAGCTCAAATGTAATTCCTCATGTCAACTTTTGGAATAAGATTTGAGGTATCAATCCCATCCCAAAAAATTAGGATTTTCCAATGGAAAGCTTGTAAAAACATCATGTTTAGAAATGAAAATTGAACAAAAAAAAATTCTTAACAAATCCTCTATGTCTGCATTGTCAAAACCATGTTGAGAATAGTTTTCATTGCCTCGTCACTTTTCCTAGCCTTAAGGAATTTGGTTTATTTCTCCTTCAACTTTTAGAACTCAATTTATAAATCAATTATGAATCAACCTAAGAAAAATACTCAACTTCTTTTTGAGTTAATTGGGAAGGAGAAATGAGATCATTTTCAGGAGATAAATGATATCAGCAAGTCGTTTGGCTAACCCATCTTTAATAGTATCTTGGTCCCCCACCCCACCCATGAGTTTTTTTTTTTTAAGTAACTCTTGAAAGAGCATTCCATGTGCCTAATATATCAAGTGCAGGTGTAACTATATGTGGTAGTAGTGGGCATCATGTGATAAGGGGAGGCTTTCGGCCATAATAAGGCAAGGACCACCACCATCACCATATACCTGGGTCCACATATTTTAGAGCAATCTTGGAGAATAAGTAAAGGGAAGTATTAGGAAATATCTTGGAGAAGAGTAAGGGGGAGTAATAATAAATAAAATATTGATTATATTTTAGAAGATTAGATTAGGCTTGTTTTGATTTTTTTGTCAATAATTTGTAGTGCTCTATTTAAACTTATTATTAATGCAATTGAAAATACAGTGAAAGGCCAGAGGCCACGTTCATGTGTTCGAGCTTGATGGAACTCAATTGAATATTGGGATCTTTGAAACTAAACACAGTGAAAGCTAGCACTCCAAGTGTGACAGTGAGGATCAGGATCCCTGCAATGATAATCCCACAACATTTGATGCTTCGCCTCTTGTGGACGTCCTTGGATTGTACAGGGGGCAACCCATCGGCCAGTCGAGCCCATTTGACGGCAGCTGGTGCTGCCGGATAGACCGGACCCTTCTCCGAGATGGTGTGTTCTTGGAGGGATGAGAAGGGTTCTTCGTTTTCTTCTCTTCTGGTGTGAATTTGTGACTCTGAGGAGAAGAATTGATGCCTGGGCGATACCGGAGTTTACCTTGGTGGTTAAACATATGTGGCCTTGGTATTGTAGAAGACTAAGTAGGGGTTGAACAAACGTGTCTGGCGGTGCGTTTACTTTTGACGGCCGAGGCTTCCTTTCCTGTTGTATGAAGTATTTGTTTTTTTTTTTTTTTTCTCTTCCATTCAATGTAGTGGGTGGAGAAGGTCATCGGCGAGCTCTACTGTAGTCAACGACTTTATAAAATTGCCCCTAATCAATGGTGGGTCGCATCTGCCATGTAATTGATATGATGATGAGAGTTTGTCATATCATTCCTCATTAAGAGATTCTGATCCGACGGTTTTGATTCAAGGATAACAGTGGCCCCCAATGGCTGTGATTATTGCTAGCTCAGTATGATTCTAGCTCTATGATACATGCTTTAAAACAATAAACACCCCCATAGCTTTTGTGATTGTGATGTATATTCTCAAGGATAAAGGTATTGGGATTCAACAGCATTCCATAGTTGTTTGCATTGGTGTCTGTTTTTCTGTCTATTGTGTGGAGCTAGAGTTGAAATCGTCTACTATATATGGGCTTGAAATGTGATAAAGTGTGGAATCATCTGCCGTATGACATATCTCCTCCCTCTATTATAAGTGTAAAAAACAAATTTGAATGGTCATTTTCACTTTTGGGTGGTGATTTCCACTATTTTGGAATAGGGATTTTTCCTAAAACGGTTCAAAGTTATAGCAAAATTGTCAAATAACGAGGTAAAAAAAACTATTTCCGAAATCGGTTTTTAGTGATTGATAATTACTTTTTTAGCCCTAAATCTGTAAAATGATATAATAGGCAATTGAATCCCTCATTCCGTATCTTTCTTTTTTAGTATCTTTGTTCCACCTCTCTTCTCCGTTTTCTGCGTATGTTAATCTCTCCATTCTCATCGTCTCTCTCAAGAGAGCAGCAGGGCGTATTTGAATAGAATTAAGATTTCATGTATCTTTTTGTTGAAATCTACAGTGACAAAGACATTGGATTTCTACTCGATGCACCCTGGTTGGGCTGAGACACCAGACGTTGCTAAAAATTTGCACGGTTTTTCTAAAGCGTTATCAGGGAAACTGCAAACAAGTGAAGAGGGCACCACAGACACGGTTGTTTGGCTGGCATTACAGCCCAAGGAAAAATTGGTATCAGGTGCATTCTAATTCGACAGGGCTGATGCACCTAAGCACTTGTTGTTTGCAAGGACTTGGGCCTCCCATGCTTTAATTGACTCTGTTGTGGATAGTATCCGGTCTTTTTGCAATCTCTCTTGATAAATTTGAATTACAGAAAGTAACTGAAAATGAATATACTTTTTTTTATGATTAAAAAATAAATAAAGAACTTCATTACATTCAAATTCAATTACAACCACTGATGTCTTCATTAAGGATGAGTTTGAAGCCAGTTTGGTGAGTGGTCGGGTTTTCTAACCAGCCTATTGAATTTAAAAGAAAAAACAGAAGAAAGGGAATGAGTAGCCAATTTTGGTGGGTTAGAGGTATAAAAGGAATAACAAAAATATCACAAGTGTTAACTACCGCTTTCTTTCCAAATTTATTACAAAAAAACCGGTTTCGGAAATAGGTTTTTTTACCTCGTTATTTGGCAAATTCATCAAAATGTTGAACCGTTACGGGAAAAATCCCTTTGGAATACATGTCATACTGTACAATGCCACACTTCAAGCTATAGTACAGGATTCAACTCGAGTCATCTATTTTGTTTATTCTTTTATTTTAGAGGCGGGATTTGGTGGACAACTTAAAGTGAACCTAACATAGGAATGACTTTAGGGCCAACAGATCATAACTGAAAAAGTGATTTTATGCTTTTGGAGGATGCTTTTCACTTTTTGGTGCTGATGTGGCAGCCCTAAAGTCATTCCTAATTTAGGCTCACTTTAAGTTGTCTCACCAACCCAGGAGTAAGGTGGTAAGGTTGATGTCATTTTTTACTAAAACAGAAATATGGAATCCAAGTCTCTTGGGGCAGAGTCGAACAGGTTTGGTATTTCAAGCTGTGGTCGTGGCTCTCTCCAATTCCTAATCCTCTGGTCGTATTCTCCTTCAAACTATGTCCGTACCGCTTCTCAAGGTATGTCGACTCAATCCATTGCGGAATTTATGCTCCAAACAGTTTGAAATCCCAACCTGGGAACGACCATCAACTCATCAACGCAATAAAATGCAGGAACCCCCAAGGATTTGGTACAACCCTGTAGGTTAGACCGAGTTCGGATTTGCTGAAATTAAAATTTCAGTTAGATGCTGAAATACTCATTTAAATCATACCATGTGTATAAAATATGCAGTTTTAGAAACTTACATTATGAGAGGTTATTGGATTAGTTATGGAAACCTTTTTTTTTGTAATCAGTCATACACATGGCATGATCGAATTAGTTATTTCAGCAACTTGCTGAAATTCAAATTTCAGCAATCCGGATTCGGTTAGACCTGCCCAGCATCAGGGGCTGACACATCAGCACAGAAAAGTGAAAAACACACTCATATCGTCTACGCCACCTTATGGTGCACCACGGTGAGCCACAGACAGAAAGAGGGGTGGCACACAAAAAGTGTATGAGCCCCACCCCCTTTGTGTCTGTGGCTCACAGTGGCTCACCATAAGATGGCACAGAGGATACAACTCCAAAAAAGACTCCCCAAAAAGTGAATCACTTTTCCAAAGCTGATGTGTTGGCCCCACCATAAGATGGCACAGAGGATACAGCTCCGAAAAACACTCCCCAAAAAGTGTAAATCACTTTTTCAAAGCTGATGTGTTGACCCCTGATGTCAGTTTGACTTAAGGGGGTTGCAACAAATCTGAGGCATAGAATTTCTGCTCAATGGGGTTCAAAAGGAACCATATCCGGGTCCTACCTCCTTGTGTCTTGTGGAACATGTGGGGGAGGAAGGATTGTGTCTACTTCCCTTAAAAATGCTAACCTCCATTGGGCGTCAGGAAGGCGGATACATCAACGTCAAAATGTAGGGTTGCAAACAGACTGGATCTGGAATGGATATGAGCATATCCGTATCTTATCCTATATTTAACGGGTATTATAAAACTCCATCTGTATCCCATCCGCTTAAATAATTAGGATTTCGGACCGGATTTTAGATATCCGGAAAAAAAAAAAAAAAAAAGGCAATTCCATAGATGTCATCACCGTCGCCAGTGCGGTCTTCCCTAACCCATGTTTATCCTAGATTCCTATCATCTGGTCCACTCTTACAGTGCTCCACAGACACAAAGGGGGTGGGGACCTTACATTTTTTGAAATGTCCCACCCAAAAAAAATGTATGAGCCCTACCTCCTTTATGTCTATGGAACACCATAAGATTGGATTAGAGGATACGGCTCCATCTATCTTTGCCAAAATCTCCAATGTCGTATGGCCTAGTAATGATGTCGGATGGAGAAAAATAACATTTCTTCTCTTATATGGTGGGTGTGAACTTCTGCAACTGGAGCATAGTTGTGGTAGTACTTGTGGGTGCTACTGTGGACTAAGAGAGAACAGTTATGAAGTAAAGAGTTTATATATTTTTAGGGTTTTATTTATTAGGCAATTTAAGTTTGTTGGATTAGTTTTAAATCCAATGGTCTATTCTCTATATTCTATATGTTATTTTATTTAAACGAAACAGATATTTAATGGAACAGATTGATATATATATATATATATATATATATATCCTTATCTTATCCAAAATAAACATATATTTTTATAAATTGACCAGATAAGCTTCTAGCAGATTGAATGCGGAGCAGAACATAGACATTTTTCGGATAACTTGCAGCACTAGAGAAAAGTGATTTTCACTTTTTGGTGGGCGCTTATCACTTTTCGGCACTAATGTGTTTGCCCCTTGATGGCCGGCGGAAGTTATCATTCTTAAGGGAGGTGGACACAATCCTTTATGCAGGGGATATGGCTCCGGTTTGAAAACCCAGTCTCAACCTATCTATTTGGGTGATCATACAGTGCTAGCTATCTCTCCTCGAGAGTTACATATAGAAGGATCCCACCCCCCTTTGTGTCATTGGTGCACCGTAAGGTGGCGCAAAGGATACGAGTCCACATAGAAGGGGATCTCATATGAACTAATGAAGGGTTGTTTTAGGATTCCCAGAAGATAATTGAAGGGGCTTGGTAAATACTCCATTACCTAGGTGAATTGACCAAGATATTACTCGTCAGGATAAGATGGAGCTAGCTTCTTGTGGCAGTGAAGAACTCATAAAGCACTAAAATTTTGGTTTCAAAAAGGAAATATAAAAAAATAAAGGCACTAAGATGAACTTAGCTCCAATAGAAAATGGGAACAAATGTCTTGCCCAAGATGGTGTCTAGGACCATGGTTTCAAAACTTGGTTGATTCCGAGTTGGATCAGCCGATCCGACTTGGAATCGGCTGGGACCGGTCTGATTCCAAGGATCAAGTTGGGGTTTGTTTTGACTCGACCGATCCAACTCGAGAATCGGCTGATCCGAGTGTGGATCGGCTTGGATTGGCCGGTCCGGGTCGAGAATCGGCTTGGAATTTATAAATTTTTTGATTTTTTTTTCAAATTTTGAATTTCAACACATTTTTAAGGTTTTTTTTTTTTGCACAAGATCGGCTGAGTCAACTCGGAATCGGCCTGGATTGACCGATCAGACTCTAGAATTGGTCAGGACCGATTCCGAGTTTTTAAACCATGTCTAGGACACTAGGGGACATCATATGGAATAAAATGGATAAGAATTTAAAATTTCATCTAACTCCTACCCATTTGATTCCATATGATGTCCCTAGTGTCCTGGACACCAAATCCTAGACAGAACATTTATTTCCATATAAAATCAATGAATGAAAAAGAAAAAATACAAAGGCAGAAAGCATTAATTTTCATATGGAAAATGAACTCAGCACATCTGCTCCCTTTAATGAGGACAAAAAAAATAATAGTGATAAAATAAAGCTAAACAAAAAGAAGAATTAAGGCTAGATCTATAGAGTCGTGCAATTCAAAACATGTATCATTTTGCTAGCCAAATTAACTGTCATGTTGTAATACATTTAGGCGGTTTTATGTTTCTTCATAATCTTCATCAAATGCACATTCCCACTTTACTTGGCCTGGTTTATTTGTTGGAAAAATTTGACTGTTAAATTTTATTTTATTTTAATTTTTAATCTTAAACAAAGAAAAATATTAATAAATCAAATTTACAAACCATACATTACATTAGTAATATGGGAAATCATTCACAGATCCAAAGAATAAAAGCACCCATGAAATTTAGACCAAGGTATGCCTATAACACTGTCCTTAAACCTGATTTTGCGTCTCATTTTTAGACCTCTTCTTCGGTGTAAAAGGTTTCAGACGGTCAAGCTTCAGGATTCAACGGTCATCTTGTATCATCCTTACTATTGTTGCACTCAATAAAAGAGGTCTAACAAACTTTTTACAATACTATGTCTAGCATAAGTTTAGAAGTGAAGATAAAATTAAGCATACAAAATATTAGTAATTTTCATTAGCACAATACATATATACCCCATATGAATTTATAAAGTTAATCTAGAAAATTGTTGGTTTTTGGTTATAGCCCATTATTTTATCTTTTAACAGTAAAAAATGATTAAACCATTTATGGTTTCCTAACAATCACAAACTTTAATCCCATTAACTCATTTTCTTACTAACAAAAAATGGTCTAAGAAATGGACACTCCAATAGTCAAAATGTTTAACATTCCGTTAAACAAAAATTAAAAAATAAATAAATATGTGTTTACAGAACCAACTTTAGATTCTTAGCTACGCGCAAGTACAACACAACACGATGTGGTGCACATGTGCATGCATGTATGTTTTGCAAAATAGCATAACCCCAAAATAACAATACATAAGGTATCAAATATCTTTTAATATATACTTTATAAATTTTTGTTTCTAGATAATGTGGGCCTAAACCTTTATAATTTTAGTTTCTACTAACTACAAAAGTCTTTAGCATAATAGAAAATATGTCTATATAGGCATATCTATAAATGAAGTAATATCTTCAATCAAATCAATGTTAACAAATCATTTATCATAAATAGAATATTAAAACATAAGATACTTTATATTTTATATTGTAATTAATAAATAATTGATAATACTTATTTTATTTATTTATTTTATTGAATTAGAATCAATAATAATAACAATAACAACAACATCAACAACAACAACAACAATAATAATAATATAATACAATAATTCTCCCACATAATTCGAATTCAATAAAAAAAAAATTATGAGACTAAGGCTTAGAGTCAGGGTTCCTTGGTGCTGACATCTTTTGGTGTAATGAATTACTTAGGTGTTTAATCAATACTTAAAACAATCCATACAGGGTATATATAATTTTGGTGTAATGAATTACTTGAACCAAACCCTTTTATTCAAACTAATAATACATGACATCTAAACCTCAACTCTAGACTACAGAAAAGTTCTTGGTTTGGAGCATTTTTGCCCTACGCACTACCCAGATTCTCATGAGTGCTCCAAAGAACTTAGCTGAAGTTCTCATAGGAAGCAACCTCACTTCTACACTCACATAGGTGAGTTTATCAAAACATTCATTACAATTAAAACACATCACCTATAAAGAATATAGACTCATTAAAAGTTATATTACGCATCATTATATTCATTGCAATTAGCATTGGCGTCACCATAGGGATTAAACACAAGTGACACTAATGTTGCCTATTGACTTTACATTGACTTGTTCTTACCCATTGAACCGATTTCCTATGATCCCAAGTCACATAGGTTGGATTACCATCACTAGTTGTTTATCTAGTGGGCTAAACCCCATATGCCTTTTGATGACTCGAAAACTAACTCCTTATGAACATTTTAGTCAAAGGATTTGCCAAGTTTATCTCTAACAATATACATTCCATTAATCACTAGTTACTTTGCCACAATGTTTTTAAACAAATATGTATACTTTATCATTAGCTCGAGCTATAGTAGTTTTGATAATGTATGAAAGCGAAAATAATTTTTTTCAATATAAGTATAGTTATTTTGAAGCTAATAAGATATTTATCTCATCTTTCACAAGGAAATAAATACAATCCACCTCTAATTGAAATATATTCATTAGTAGACTTTGATTCATCAGAATTGGATACCTAGTAACATCATTGTATTTTTTCAAGAACAATGAGATAATATAAAAATATAGATTCACATTAGTATTTCTTTCAGTTCAATTTTCTTCTTCTAATTTTATATATACATGTGTGTCTACTCATAACAGCAAAAACATAATTAGTAGCAACATATGCAGTTTTTTTTTTTTTTTTTTTCATTCTTTTATTAATATGGCAATTTACATTAGCCAAATACCTCCACTCTTCAAAACTGTTGAAATTTAAGGGGATAAACTCCTCTCATTTGTGAAATTCTATTATATGCATGATAGAACAATGCTCATCTATAAAATTCTATTCCATATATAATAGATAGATGTTCTCATATATAAAATTTTGTTTTATACATAATAAATAAATATAGTAGCTTCCCCCACAACTTTAAGTGTACCCTAAACTTATTTATCATTTATTGGTGGTCCTTTTTTTTTTTCACATTTCATTTTGTTCAAGTAAATAAGAAGCTATCAATTTCTATATACAAGTTTGATAAGCTATAATTTAATTTATGAACAACTAAAAATAATTTCATTCTATACAAGTAATATTTCAAAGCAATAACCTCTCTAAAATCTCATGTTTGTTAGAATGAATTTATCAAACTCAATCACAATTTCATTTATTTTTTAATGAGAAAATAGTTTCACACCAGGTTTTTCGTGAAGACATGTGGTTAAAAGGTCTTTCTTATACGACCTATCTTTTGTCAGTCACGAAAGAAGTCTAAATTTTTTTCTTTTTTCTTTTTATTTTTTATGTAAATCTACTTTCCTTCTTCTACTTGTTTATAGAATGATAAGAGCATTTATGTTCCTACAGATTTGGTTGGTACCTCATATATCAACCATTTTATTCTTTTTATCATTTAGAGAGAACTTAATAAATAATTAAAATAAATAGAAAAAAGAAAATAATGCATTGTGAAATGAAATGATTGGTTATATCAAAAGAGTGTTGAAATATGTCTCTGGAGAATCTAAAGAGAAATGACAATTGTCTTAGGAAACTTAGTGGCAAAACTATAAAGTTCAAACAACTTTTAAAATAAAGTGATCCTGTTACAAGGTTGGATAATAAAAATAAGAAAATTTTCATAAAGTACAAAATGTTAGCAAAGAAGATAAGAAAGCAACAAGAGGTATCATTGTTAAGGCATATGATGACCTTTATTGTAAGTTCAATTCTGGGAATAGTGAAAAAGATTTTTACAAAATCTCTCTCTCTCTCTCTCTCTCTCTCTCTCTCTCTCACACACACACACACACACACACACACACAC
>JAOXJP010139061.1:0-13400 GCA_025762735.1 Platanus orientalis | reverse complement strand
CGTGAGAACTGTGTGAGAACTGTGAAAACGGCACCAGAGAGGCTGACACATTAGTACCAAAAAGTGATTTGCACTTTTGGGGGGGCATTTATCATTTTTTCGGCGCTGATGTGTCCGTACCATGATGCCGTTTTCACAGTTCTCACAAGATTCGTTGTCACATAATTTTTAGTGCTTTTTTAAGTATTATGGGCAAAGTTCATTGCACTAGAAATGGATGTTGGACGGAGGGCAGAGTTCATCAGGGATACAGCCATGCTGATTTAGGTAAAATGTGTGTGTGTTCATACATGAGATCGGTTCAAAACCGACACGAACCATGCTTAATGTGCATGCACTTGTAGCCACGAAAATCGTAGTGGACCAGATGGTTGAGTGGTTCTTTTCTAGCTTGGTCCATTGAACATTGGATCTTTAAACTAGTAAAAAGGCGAAAACTGCTCGCCTGTTTTAATCAAGCCTTTGTCTGGTTGTAGCAAATTGAACTGTAAACCAGCCACTTTTTGGTTGAGAGAGAGAGACTCATGCATATACACATGCAGATAGGTTCAAATCATGTTCAGTTTGACTAGAGAGATCTCATGGGATTGTCAATTAATGCACGAAAAACCCTTGACAAAGGGTGCCTTGTAGGGGTGGGCTTGGGCCGGCCATAGGTTCAAATCATGTTCAGTTTGACTAGAGAGATCTTATGGGATTGTCAATTAATGCACGAAGAACCCTTGACAAAGGGTGCCTTGTAGGGGTGGGCATGGGCGGGGCCGGCCCAAGTCCAGTCCTCAAATTGGCCCAGAAAAGCCCGGTTCGAGCTAGACCTGAACCCGGCCCGAAACCCAAACTTTTATTGAGGGCAGGGCTAGGGCTTACCTCGGCCCGGCCTAGGTCTGGCTTGGCCCGAGGCCCGAATTTTTACATACATAATATATATGTATTATATATAATATACTAATTATTTTAAAATTATTAATAGCATATAGTTTAGTTGATAAAAATTGTTTTTTACAATAAGTATTGGGTTAAGTCCTAATGAAATCAGTGATTTTTTAAAATAAACAACCCTTAAAATTTAAATATATAGTTTTCTATGCTTTTTTTAAAATTGGTAAAATTTTGTAGTCCAATTAGTTAAAGCATTAGGTATTACATGATAGCTCCATAATTCAAAATTTCAATGACTTTTTATCGAAATTTTCCTACATTGGGGGTAACAAAATGAAATACAAGGGGAATACAAAAATTACAAAATTTCTTCGAAAATGTCACTGAAAATATGTTGATATTAGCGAAACATTGACGAAATTTTGGCAAGTTTCACTAATATCATTACTTTCGACAAGAATTATTATGCATGAGTTACACCGATCTTAAATATATTGTTTGTTATGATTTTTGATCTATTGATTCTAGACCAAAAATAATTACACCATTTAAAAACCTTTCTAGTAACAATATTGTTTAATTTTCATTTATAAAATAAATAGTATAATTTTTTTAAATGATAAAACATATATTTATATAATTTTTTTTTTTGAGTATGTATGCATAAGTTAGATATGTGCTACGAAAACTATTGTATAACTTTGTTATATAAAGTTTGTTTACAAAATGACTAATTTAAGATGAATTATGACATGTTTTGTAGTCCTTTGTCTATAAAAATGACTAATAGCCATTTGTTTATTATTTTAATTTATTTGTACATAATTTAAATGCTTTATATAGTTATTTGAGTCCAGAGTATGTAATAATGCTCAACATAGATTGAAATTTTCATAACAGTTCACAATGAAATTTTCATAAATATTACAATATTTCAAAACATTCTAGCGATATTTCCCCAAAATTTCTATAAATCCTCATGGCAAAAAATCCATCAAAATCGAAAATTTGAACCTTGGTTTGAACCAATCACAGGAGAAAGCAGGCTTTAGAAGGCATTATGGAATGCCTGATGAGAGCAGCCGATTTGTCTAGCAAACCTGGGGGGGGGGGAGGGTGAAGAAGCTTGTACATCGAGCTTGCCAAGAAGATAGAGTTAGGGTTGAACTTCTAGATCTAATTATCGGGCTTGGAGTAATTCTCAATAGAGGCACCGTCCAATCTTTCCATCAAGCACGTGACAACCAACATCTCCCAATCGTTTACACCTTGGCAAAGGTGAAGGTCCCAAGCATGCGAATCTGACTCCCTTTTTACATGATTTTCAATCAACCCATTTTTAAGAAGCATAAGCTCATAAATTTATGGAAAAGCTTGGCTCAAAGGAATAACACCACACCAAGCATCATTCCAAAATAACACCCTATTACCACGGTTGACCCAGAACCCAACTCCGGTTTTGAGAGCGTCCAACTCCAAAAAAATGTCCTTCCATAAGCTACACCCGTAAAGACCTTTTGGCCACTCTGTGTGTTAGGTTTTTGTATTGTCAATGTCCATGCACTAAACAATGTGTGTACATGTAGTGGTTAGGTTGTACAGGGCTTTATGATGTAAATTAAATACCCAAGTAAGTCCAAGAAGAGAGTCTGGGAAAACACCAAAAAGACGGATGACCAAGGTAAAGAGACTTGAGCGTTGTTGAAGAATTCCTAAGTCTCAAGTGCTAGCTACCTCAAGGAAGCCAACATCCAGAATTTGAGGGTACAACAACAACAACAAACAGCCTTATCCCAACCTTAAAATGTTGGTAAGTGGTAATGGGGTGTTTGGGTATGGACCTAACCTTAGGTGGACTTGGAATGAATTAAAATTGAAAAATCGAAACCTAGAAAAGGTTCCATAAAGATTGGACCAAGGATGGATCAGAATTGGAAAAAATTAAATTGTGTTGAAAAAGAAATATGGCTCAACTTAAAATGACCATAGCTTTTGATCCAAATGTCCGTTCATGAGCCATAAGTACTCAAATTGAGTGGCTCGACAAACTCCTTTTGAAGATGGAAGAATAATATGCTCAAGATTTTTAAATGGTTATATTTTTTACTGTTTAAAAAGAGATGTTGGGGATATTTGAATGGGCTTCTCCACTATAAATAGGGGCACTAACCCCGATGAAGATACAATTCCTGTGCTTGAACAAATAATCAAATCTTGGTAAAAGAGAGCCAGAGAGAGCCAATTAGCCTATGAGTTAAACCATGGTTGCCTATGATCTTGAGAGTTATTCTACATAGTTAAATCCATTGAAGATCACCTGTAAGCTACCCAAAATTCTTTAGTTACATTTGTTGGAAGTAAGAAAGAGTGTTTTTACAAGGTAAATTTGCCTACACAAGAGACATCCTGAAAAACGAAGATTTTTTCATCTTCAACTTGTTCGTAGCCTTCGTTAGTCACCAAAGGCGTTCGTGAAACACTTGCCGGAGTCACAAAGTGCAGGTTAGTCTATCGGAGTCACTGGATGGAGCATGCTTGCCGAAGTCACTGGGAGCGCACTTACAAGGGTGTGGATTCTCTGTTATTTGTAAGTAAATTCTTAGGTTTATTAATTTTTCCTATACTAGTTAGTGATCTATTAATAAAAATTAAATAGGTTTGAAGGAGCCGGTTAAAGAGTGGATGTAGGTCGAAGGGCTAAATCACTATAAATTTGTAGTTTTGTTGCATTTTCTCTTTAGTGATTGTTTATGTTTATTTTGATTATGCAAAGCAATCCAATACACTAAGTGACGCTAACTATGGTTAAAATTAAAAGATTAACTTAACAACCTTACGAAATTTATCAGCTCTTCTCATGCTCTGCTATAGGCAATCTTATAATGCATGACGGAGCCCCGTGCGAAAAAAAAATCATAGAAAAGAGATTTACTTAATTAAAAGATTTCCGCTACATAATTAATTAAAAAAAAATTAAGTAAATCGTAAACAGGGTGGATAAATTATTTAAAAGAATTTAAATAAGTCTAAAGATCCTATTCACCCCCAATCTAGGATTCATTTCGGGAATTTCACTGTGCAGCAACCAACACCAACTACCTTATATTTGGCTTCAATGACTCTACGCCACTGGGTTTTAGGTTCAGCTTCATATCTCCTCAGCCATTTGGATAAAAGAGCCCTATTGACCTCCTTGAGAGACCTGATACCTAGGCTCCTTTGTTCCAAGTGCGAAGATGCGTTGTCCCGATTTACCAAATGATACTTGTGTACTCCATCCATAGACATCCACAAAAACTTTCTTCAAATCTTATCAATACGATGAGGAATAGGCATTGAGGCCCGAAACATCAACATGAAATATACCAGCAAATTGGATGAAGCACTCTTAATCAAGGCCAAATTTCCCCCTATGGAGAGGTATTGCCCTTTCCATACTGCCATATACTGCTGAACAAGTTCCACCATTGTGTCCCATATGGCTGCAAATTTTCTATTTCCACCGAGTGTTAAGCCCAGGTAAACTGTCGGAAGGCCAACTATTTGACAACCTAACAACTCTGCTAGCTGAAGTAAGTTTGGGACTTCATTCACTGCATACATTTTACTCTTTGCCAAGTTAACTTTGGGGCCTGACCATGCTTCAAACATAAGCTAAATACACCGGAGATTCCTGATGGTAGACTCCCAAGTTAGGGAGAAGAAAGAGTGAATCATCTGCGAACTAAAGAAGAAGAACGATTGGGCCCTCCTCCTTTATTTTACAGCCTGAGATGTTGCCCATGGCTTCAACCCTAGATACCAGATGACTTTGAATCTCCATCACAATGTTAAATAGAAAAGGAGACATTGGATTGCCTTGCCTTAAACCACGTTGACCTTTAGAACTTCCACCTAGTGTGCCATTGATAAGGAGAGAATACGAGGTTGAGCTTATACAAATCCTTATTCAAAATCGCCATTTCCTTCCAAACGACATTTAGTCCAAAGCCCAATCCAAAAAAACCCAGTTCACATGGTTATACGCTTTCTCCATAACTAAATGACACATAATCCTTGCCTTTTTTTTTTTTTTTTATCTTAGCCCAATAGACGATGCAATCGTTAGCTATCAAGCTGCTATCCAACATTTGAAGACCACAAACAAAAGCGCATTGGGATGTAGATATCACAAATCCTATGACAGCTTCCATCCGACGGGGTAGGACTTTAGCCTACAGTTTAGAGAAGCTATTCGATAGGCCTATTGGGCGAAAGTCCCAGACTTGTTGTGGGGCTGAATCTTAGGAATGAGGGAGATAAAGGAAGAGTTCAGACTCTTGCATAAAGATCTGTTGGCATGAAGCACTTTTAAGGCCTTTAGTACATCTCCCATCGTGTCCTAGAACTTGGAATATACTTTCATTGGGAAGCCATCTGGCCCTGGAGACTTGTCCTCTTTAAGCCCCTTCAAGGCCTCTTACCTCTTCCTCAGATAACGGTCCTTCAAGCCAAGCACACCACTCAGCCAAAAGTTTATTGAACTCCAGCCCTTCTAGCTTCAGCCTCACCTTAAAGTGTTCAAAAAACAGTCTATTATGAAACTGGGAAATCATCTAGGACACTGCAGCTGCCCATAAAACCACCTCCCGTTATCTTTGAGAGAAGTTATTGAGTTCATTTTCTTTCGTCGGTTAGTTGCCCAATGGAAAAAACTTTCATTGCCTTACTTTAAACATGAAGTTTTGGACTTTTGTTGCCAAGAGATTTCTTTCTTCAACTAAGAAAGATATGATTTCCTAATATCTTCCTGCTAGAGCTTCAGGTCAACATTTAGAGGAGGCTCATGTTCTTGAAGGTTTATGTTCTTAAAGGTCTATAGCCTCAATATTCGCTAGACACTCCATTTTCTTTTGTTGACTCACCCCAGCACCTCCACATTCCATTTCTTGATGGTTGTTTTAAGGGCCTTGAGTTTTTAGGCTGAGACAAAACCTACCAACCCCTCAAACTGGTAGCTCCCGCACCATTGCCGAACTTGGGACTTAAAATCCAGAACTTCCAGCCACATATTTTTGAACCTGAAGGGGGTAGGGCCTGCTACAGCATCATCATGTCCCAAAAGGAGCGTGATATGGTCTGAATAAGGGTTGGGCAAGGCCTGGAGCTGAATCCAAGGGAAATGCTCCTCCCAGGCATGGGAGATTAGAAAGGGATCAAACAGACTCATAATCGGTACGTCCTCCTTGTTAGACCATGTAAATTGAGCTCCCTTCATTAGCACATCTATTAGTCCCTTTGCAAAAATAAAATCAGAAAGATGAACCATTTACCAGTGATTACAAGTAAAAAAAACTCCACTTAGACAATTTAGCAAACACTTGGGAGGCCAAAAAGATTCCCAATACAAAATTTAATGGAGAAAAGTCGTTGATTGGCTTCACTTCTCAAGCAAACAAGATGAAATTTTTAGTAGTTTTGACTTTAGGAGATCCTCTAAGAGTGTTGGGCGAAATCCTTTATTTTCATGTCAGTTTGTGATCCTATATATGGGCTACACATTTTTGTACTTGGCATGATGAAATTAATAAAATTTTGATTGGTTTTTTGCTCTCCATGACTGAAACTCCTCTTTTTCAAGCTTTTTGTGCCTAAGCTTGAACTTTGGTTGATGATTTCCTAAGTGTGGGGTTGGTGAGGATTTCGCAAGTATGCAACTCTTCCTTCTCCAAGCTTTGATGCCTAATATTGGATCATGGATGGTGATGTCTATGGTTAAGGTTGGTGATTTACTAATAGGTATCCCTCTTCCCTAATCTCTTTTTCTTCTTCTTCTTCTTATTATTTCTCCTTTCTTCTTTTGTTATTTTCTACAATTAGCCATTAAAGAATCTCAAATCCTACCTTTCTTGATCACGAACTACAACCTATACTAGAGTTTTTCTAGCAACCAGACTTGAATTTTCCTACCTTAAACATTACCCCTACACTTGCCATACCTCGTGGTTACACCTGGGTATGTTTTTCTTGGAATTTTGGATGTTTGAAGATCACTAACAGTCAACCTACACCTATGGCCAACTTAGGTGCATAGGTTTTAATTTTTTCTTAATCCGACATTCTCTTGTATTTGGAATATCATATGCTATTTCTTTAGAAGATTAAACCCATGTGAAAGTGTTTTATGGGTGAGAGTTTGCTGAAATCATATTATATACATGATTACATGAAGTTGTGCTTAGAATCTTGCAGTTAAAGTGTTTGATAAATTGATTAAATGAAGTTTTCTAGCCAGTGTTGTATCAAATTTGGTGTTAGAGCCAGGTTTCAACTAATTCCCATATGGTTGGAATCCTTGGAGTATTAAGAAGGGTAATGATTCCCTGTTGAAGACATTTATTGGTTGGAGATGCTTGACATATGTGATGAAGTCCTTAAGTTAAGTGACTGAAGATTTTGGTACTGACATGGATTCCAGTTAGCCCCATGCCTTGTTTCTTAAGTGTACACCACTATCAGGTTTAGACCAATAAGTTTGTTGTTATATGGATACACCTATGACTACAAGGTGTTGTAACACTCCACATGTGTTGCATGCACATAGTAGGACCATAAATGTATAATTGATGATTAAATGTTTTAAGTATATTTAATTTTATACTTTAAGTTTATTAGTGATATTTTACATATAAGTGAGAGAAATTGTTAATTAAATATAAAAGGAAAAAAAAGGCAAAAAAAAGTCAAGGATATGACAAGTTCTGAAGTTGTCATAGGCAGTTGGGATAACTTCATAAATAAATATATATCAATCCTATAGGAATCACCCAATAAATCATATATCATTGGAAATATCTACGAGTCTACTTTCCTATACCACAAAACGGTGAATGAATTGAAGTTTCCTAAAAATAGTTATGGCAATTTTTCCATCAGGTGTCTATACCGTATAGTATGGTTTGAGTCAATAGATTTTGAGGTAATTTTAAAAATATACCAATAAAAATTTAGGACAAATTAGTGAGAAACTTTATTTCACTAGAAAGGTATTGAAGTATAGTTTCCAACAAAACAAACGACGAGTGAATCCAAGTTTTGTAGAGAAAGTTATGGTCATTTTTCCATTGGATGTTTGTACTGAAAAATTTTTGGGTGTGATGATGTCATGAAAGTAGAAAATTCTATACATTCTCAAAAATTATGATTTTTGCAAGATTTTAAGAACTTTTTTACTAGAGACGTATCTAAACACAAAATTGAGGATTAAGGTTGTTATTTAGACCTATAAAAACATAGAAACTCATAAGAGAGAAGATCTTTTGAAGAAGTTTTTCAAGAGTAGAGATTTTAAAGAAAAAATGAAGAAAAAAGCTAGGTTTTGCAAGGGATTTTTGAGATTTTTAAAGAACTTGAAACTTATGAATGAATTTGCAAGTAAAAAGGTAAGAACACATGTAAATTAATTTAGTTTTTCATCTACTAAGTTCTTAGAAGTACTTTACTCTTGTTTTGAAAAGATATGCTCTGGTTTTTAAGGAGATTTACAACCTTTCTTCACAAGTTTTAATTTGTTTAAAGTTATAGAAGATGGTTTTTAAAAGAAATAAATTAGTTTTGTAAGAACCCATGTAAATTACTTCAATTTTTCATTTTTATAATCATAAAACTCTATTGATTCCATTTTATAAAGATCTATTCTTGTTTTGATTGGTTTTTAAAACAAATAGCAATGGTTTTTCAAAGTGGTTTTGAGTTTTTCAAGAACGTAAAAACATTAGGTTTGTTTTTCAAAATTATTGGGTGTTAGATTGTTTTGGATTTCTATTTTACGTGTTGGCTATCATTTTTTCATAAGTCTTAATCCGTTTTAAGGTTCCAAAATCATTGATTTTAAAAGAGGGTTTTTTGTGTTCAAGAACACAAATGATCTTAGTTTTGGGTATTTGACTCCATAAGATTGTAGAGATTATTTCCTTTGTTTATAAGATCTTTATATGTTTATATATTTGATTTCTGATTTGAATGTGAGATGTTCTTATTTGTTATTGCAAAAATCTTATTATTCTATAGTTTTGTGCTTAGAAGGATCAAACATCTATGATTTTAAGTATTGTAAATTCATTTATGTTCTGTTATGAATTGTTATATGTTATGTACTATTATTGTTATTGTTTTATGTTATTGTGATTGTTTTCTGTTATGAGCCACCATTTGTCATCAAGGAAGATATGAGATGATACCCATCACCATTGATTTATGGTGTAATCTATTTTGGCTATTCTCACCAAAGATTAAATGGGGTGTCTATCTCTTCTCACCGGAGATTAAATGATGTGTTTAGCTTTTCCTACTAGAGATTAAATGGTGTGTCTGACTTTTCTCATTGGAGATTAAATGGTGTGTTTGGCCCTTTTTATCAGGGATTAAATAATGTGTCTGACCTTTTTTCACTGGGGATTAAATTGATGTAATTGTTATCTATATTGGCTTATGTATCTACTTTACATGTTCAGTTATGTTTAATTCCGTTGTACCTATTTTGTTATGTTTAGACCATCTATTTGTTTATGTCTTTTTAGTGTTTTCAGTTTAGTATATGTCTCATATGATTAGATTGTTCAATTCCATATATTATTAAAAATTATGCAACTATCTATTTTGTTTTAATTTGTACTAAGTGTTGATCCACTACTCCTTTATTGTCTTCTTATTGAGTTTGTCAAGCTCATCCCAATTTGGCACCACAGATGATGAAGAGGTTGTTGCATAGCCGTTCAGCTAAACAGGATTGGAGAGATAGACAATTTTAGATTATGCTGTGAGACATGGATTTCAGTTTAGAGACTTAATTTTATTTTAGTTCAGAATTCTATTTCAGTTCGATTAAAATGATGTAATAAGTTAGTGAATTTTAGTTTTAGATTTGACATTTGACTTTTAGATGATGGTTTAATTTGTGTCAGACTATTGGGCTATTTAATTGGGAATGTCAAGATTATGATTACGGAATATGGGATATGAAATTTTATTACATGTTAATTTATTGGAATGAGAATGGTTATGATTTATGATATGCAATTCTGATGGGTATAATTAAAAAAGAACGAGCAAAAAATTTATAAGCAAATATATAAGATATGAATGATAGGTGTTAATGTCCTGTGCCAAAATTCATGGTCCTTCCGATATGGATTTTGGGGTGCAACATGTGTTTACTGAATTTCCTAACTGAAGCTGAATTAAACATATGAGGCTGGTAATTGCTGAATGATATATGTGCTTTGACAAGAAGATTGTTTAGTAGTGCTTGCTGCTGATCAGTCTAACATAAGTTAAGTTGAAGTTTTAGGTGATTCTACAATGGTTTATCACTCTTATTCTTTGTGATCTGTTGATTTATAGCTGAGTGTAATTCACCTTCTGTAAATCTGTTGAAGAACTATTGATGAAGAGATTTGCTGAACTAATCAAAGGAAGTCTTCACTTGTTGGCATGATTTTCTGGCTAAGCTATTGCAACCACTGATTGTGAGATCTGATGGCATATATCGACTTCTCCGTTGAGCAGCACCATTCACTGAAGGTGGCATCGATCTAAGGCCCCATTACCTTGGGAAGTAAGTTTCTGTTATAAACTTTGCATCTGCAGCAATGATGAACTGTGTGGTTGATTGGGTTAGTCTTATTAAATTCTGATTATTGTACAACCTGAAAGTTAATTCTTTGACTGGCTTGTCTAGTATACCCCCTATTTCACTCAGAGACACACATGGACCTTGCTGTTTTCCATCCATTAACCTGTTACCAGTGCCTGTGATCTACCTTATAACAGGCCCAAACAACCTCTGTCCACTCCATAATAAACCCTACTAGCTACTGTTATACTTTACTGTGTATCCCACACAGCACCTTTTTACCATATTACCAGTCCACCAATCTGAACATAGTTGTCCTAATTTGTTGGCTGTCCCTATACTTATGTGTACTCAGCCTTGTGAGTAACATTGATAAACCTTCTGATTCCAGATTCAAGGTCTTTCTATACTGCATATATCTCTGTTTATCCCTCAAGTCTGAGTCCAGCAAACCTTACATAGTACTATACATGTTGTGTGTGAATCCAGATCTGATCCTAATCAGTCCAATCCTGTCCTAAATCACTGGCTGTTTCAGTCCTAAAATCCTAATCCTTGCATCCGGTGCATTAGCCATCATCACTATCAGTGTATGGTGTTTGTTGTTCTATACTTACAACAGTCTTGCTGCATACCAATCACATTAGAATTTCCTCTTTATACTCTCTATTGCTACAGCTACCAATTATGAAGATCATTATCAAATCCTGCTGATGCTACTATCGTGGTTTGACTTAATTACTATGTTGTTGTTTAAGCCTTTGATATCACTTTGTTGATCTATTAGTACCTCCACCTATTGCCTGAATTATGTTCACGGATTTATGTACTTCCTTTTGTGGACTGCTAGTCTATACATGAGCCTTAACAAAGGAAGTGTCACACAAGTGCTATCTTTACAGACTTGGAATTTTTTATATTTTCTCTATTGTCCAGGAAACTCCAAAGGTGGGTCTTCCTCTTTTGCTAAGATGATGTAAGACAATGGGGTTTACCGTTAAGCACCCTTTTAATTTTTCTCAGGGGAAACTTCTTTTGGTCATACTTATTTTCAGTATCAAGAAAAATATATCCATCCTAGTTTGGTTGCTAGACAACTTGGAGACCACAAGGCTAGATCATCTTGCTAATGTTGTGATAACAACTTTATTGTTCAGTTTGAAGTTGGAAAGTTTATTGGTAATGCCAAGTGTTGTTTAAATAGAAGACTATTAGAGGATCATCCAATGATTCTAGAAAAGACATGGATGAATAAGAGGAGAGCTATTTTTAACAAAGCATCTAATACTCTTCATATTGTGAACATGGTGCATGGTATCAATTCCAAGTCCGGCCTTTTAATATAGGACCACTTCTTTTAGACTTATCACACTTGAAAAGTATGAAGAGGTTACAAGCCATCAGTGATTAGATGCAACTTCTTATTCAACATAGAAATGTGAAGGTGGTTGATTCTAGTCTAAATTTGGAATACATGTAAAAGAGATACAAAGTGTATTAGGAAAGCATGAGATCGAGGTTCATGAAACTGATGACAAGACTACAAATGAAGACTCTTGTAACACCCCACACCATGATATATATATTATTGTACATGTGTCATACTTAGAATGCTAACACTTGTCACATAAGTTCTGTACATGAATAGGATCACTTAAATGCACATATGTTGATCTAAACATTAGTACAAGTTAAGAAAGGCACCAACAAAAATGTAGAAAGAATCCGTGAGTAAAACTTATACCTTTGGATAGACACGGAGGTTTAGAGTTCTACATAACAAACGATGAGCGAAATAGACACCAAACAAAAAAGTTAAAGACAATTTACTAAGCAAGGAAAAAAAAGGGTCAAGGACATGATAAGTTCTAAAGTTGTCCCAAACAGATGACACAACTTTATAAATAAATATGTATCAATTCTATAGAAACCACCCTATAAATAATATATCCTTGAAAAGATCTATGAGTCTACTTTTCAATGCGACAAACGGTGAGTGAATTGAAGTTTCTTAGAAGAAGTTATGAAAATTTTCTCATCAAGTGTCTATGTCGTATGGGATGGTCTGAATCAATAGAATTTAAGGTAAATTTAAAAATACACCAATAAAAATGTTTAATGAATTAGAGATAAAACCTTATTGATTTAGAAATTTCTTGAAGTCTAGTTTCCAACAAAAAATATGGTGAGTGAATTCGAGTTTTGTAGACAAAGCTATGGTCGTTTTCCCACTGGGTGTCTGTGTTGGAAAAAATTATGGTGGGATGACATCATCAAAGCAAAAAGTTTCATACAACCATGATTTTCGTAAAATTTTAAGGACTTTTTTACTAGAGACCTACCTAAACACGAAATTGGATATTAGGATTGTTACTTAGGCTTATAAAAACATAAAAACTCATAAGAGAAATGATCTTTTGAAGAAGTTTTGCAAGAAATGGGATTTTGAAGAGAAAAAAAGAGGAAAAACTAAGTTTTGTAAAGATTTTGGGATTTTTCTAAAGAACAAAGCTTAGAAGGAATTTTGCATCAACCAAGAGATAGGGAACACTAAACTAACTTCATTTTTTAATGTCATAGGTTCTTAGGACCAATCTAAACTTATTTTGCAAAGATTATTCTAGTTTTTTAATAGATTTTTAACCGTCCTTCACTAGTTTTGATTCATTTTGAAAGAGAAAATTGGTTTTATATGGGACATTAAACTAATTTTGTTTTTCACTCTATTAGGATCATAGAAGTGTCTTACTCATGTTTTGTAAATATCTACTTTGTTTTTTGAATTGTTTTAAAGTTAAGATCAAAAGTTTTAAAGGTTTTTTTTTTTTTTTTAGGTTTTCAAAAATGTAAAATACCATGATTTGTTTTGTAAAATCTTGAGATTTTATATTGTTTTAGATTCATATTC
>JAOXJP010139050.1:0-13401 GCA_025762735.1 Platanus orientalis | reverse complement strand
TTTTATTCAATTAATGTCTATTAAAAATGAGAGATATTAGAGAGACGGTTTGCTAAGAGAGATTTAGAAAGAGATTTATACATTTGAATTATAGAGGTTGTAGGATTTTTTTTCCAAACAAAAAAAAAGTAGAAAATGAAATCAGGAAAAAAAGAGAAGTGCATACCTATTGGTTTTCGCCGATAAATAAGTCTTTAATTTTTTTTTGTTTGGTTCAATGGAATAATGTAGTTTGAGTAGGGATGAAGAGGAGATGGGGACAACGTTGTGTGAAAGAAAAGATGGTGTATACTTATAAGGTAATTTAAATTGAATTAAAAAAATAGAGTAAATGACATGACTATCCTTGAAGAAGGGACAAAATACCTAATATTGTTTCAATTAGGAAATGTTACATAAGAGATGTGTTTTTAAACGAAGAATAGAACAAAAAATTATGAGATATTGAGAGTTTTAAGGAGTTATGTTGAAAAGGTTGAAGTGGGATTTCAAAAATTATAGATAAACTAACTTCTTTACCAAACAACTTGAAATAAGGAGCAAAATGGGGTCCACATGACCTTTTAAAATGAAAGGCAGAAAGGAATACTAAACGTAGAGGGGGCTACCCCTTTTGCTTTAGTATAATAGAAAGATTGATTTCACTAGGACTTGAACCTAATACTAATTGTAAAAGAAACATTTTTATCAACTAAGCTATGTAATATTGATAATTTTTAAAAATACTTAATATATTTTACATAATACATATATATTATATATGTAAAAGTTCGGGCCTCGGGCTTGGCTTGGGTTGGTTAAAGGTAAGCTCAAGCCTGACCCTAAATAAAAGTTTGGGCCTCGGGCTGGGCTCGGGGCTAGCTTGAGCCAGACTAGGGTCAGCCCGGCCCATGCCCACCCCTATTCAAGAGTATTTGATACAATAGTTTCATGTATTATATCATTACTTTAACAATAATTTCTTAAAGAGGTTGAATTTTATTCACCTCCATTGTCAATTCTTAATCTTTTAATTTTTTTTTCTGACTAATTTTTAGCTTTAGCTTTATATTTCATGAATGTATCTTTAACGTCACCTTTTGTTCTTAAAAGATAAAGTTCTATGAATCTAGAATAGTCATCAACAAATATTATGTAGTAAAATTTTTCTCATCTAGTCATAGTGTTTTTAGATCTCTTAAGTCGCAATGGATTAATTATAAGGATTAGTTTTTCCTTTCAACTGTTTTATGTACTTTCTTAGTGAATTTTGACTCAACACATATTTCATATTTTTTTAATTCATCGTTATTTAAATTAGGAATTACTCCAACTTGTTTTAATTTCTTAATGTATGATTGATTTATATAACCTAGTCTATCATGCCATAAATTTATTGAGTTTACCATACAAATCATAGAACTAATTTCATTTATTATTTTTGAGCCATTAAGTACATATAATCTAGAGGTACAATATCTTTTTAAAAGGAATATTATTTTTTGTAAATACTAATTTTTTAGAATCAAATACTAATTTTATTATTGCTTTTCCAAACAGACTTCCTAGCACAAGGCTACGTCGATTGTCCTTTGTGTACAATACATCTTGCAATACTAGAACATTTTTAGAAGTAAGCTTAAGAAGTACATTTCCTTTGCTAGTAACAAATAAAGTTTTTGAGTATCCCAAGTAAGCTACTTCTCCATCACTTATTAAAGTGTACAAGGTGAATGCCCTTTTATTGCTGTATATATGTTTGGTAGCTCAAGTATCTACTATCTAATCTTTTGTATCATTCATCAAATTTGCTTCCATCATGATAACTACTATCATCTCCATCTCTGTTAGGTTGATTTTAATCCTTTCCATTTTTTCTTATTCTTTCAAAATTTGTAAACTACAATTTTATGCCTTATCTTTCCAAAGACAAAACTCTAATAATTAAAGTATTTATTATTATTATTATTCATTCTTATTGAAAAAATTCTTAAGCTTTCTAGTTCCTTTCTTTTCAAATGTTTTTCCATTATTTTCAAGAAGATTGGGCTTAGAGACCGCTTCATTAGTTTTCTCAGTTCTAGCATGATTTCAGTTTGTTTGTTATATTATTATGCTTATCATCAGTTCTTCAAGACTTTGGTCCTTTTTTTGGTTTTAAATTGTTTTTGTAATCTTTTCATGATTCATGTTATTTTTCCATAAGTAATGTAATCACAAATGATTCAGGGAAGTTCATGTTTCCTGTTGTTAAATCATTAACCATCAATTGAAAATCATCTAATTGGTAATTTATCAGTTTGGTTTCTACCATCTTAAAGCCTATAAAATTTTCAAACGTGTATTTATTAGTTTATGTATTTTCAACTATATATTTTTTAATCAGACCATTCTAATTTCTACCACAATCCCTAATTTATTGTGCACATCAGACATTGTACTAATCATTGCATTCAAAATTGAATGTCTACAATTTTTTTCTCAAGTTTGACTAGAGTGAGACTTTATAGATTTATATTGATCTTGATTTTCTTTAGATTTAGGATAAATTAGAATAAATGCTACACTTGCCTTTTCAAGTAAGAAGAGAATCATCTTTCCTATATCTTGAAATGGGAACTATTAAATGGTTTTATCTTACTCACATTAGGAATAAGGAAGTCCATTATGTTTAATGTCTAACAATTAAAATTAGTGTCATGATTATTGTTAAAAATTATAACAATGTATAATTTGATTCAATAAACAATCAACAAACACATGTACTATTTAATGATACGACAATTAATATATCTTATATACAATTATATAGTAAAAAAGTTCTGCACAATATTTAAATGAACAAACTAAAATCTATCTATCTATCTATAGAGAAAGGTTAGAAAGATCTTATTGGTTTGTGTCAAGGCATGTCGGTAAACTCTATCTTTGATGGTATTAGATTCCATATATTATGATGCGATAGGGAACTATGACAACTGCCCCAAGATTCAATGGCACGATATTCTCGGACCCACATAGTATAAGAAGATCCACACGAACGACAATGAATGTGGTTCAAATCCAAAGAAAGAAAAATAAAAAACAAAGAACTTTTTTTTATAGATCATGAGCCCATAAATGAATACTGTTTAAAATAATAGAGAAAACTAGACACATTTACAGAGAAAAAACAAAGAAGGGAGATGATTTTCAAGTACATAAAACATGGGTAGGGCTCCCTTATTTATAGATTTCATATGAGTGCTTTTTGAAATGTCTGTAAACATCTTGGGTACCCCTCTAGGCTCTATATGACCAGTCACTTATTGATGTTTGTAGACACACTAGACACCATTTTATGTGAAGAAATATGTGATTTCAATATGGCGTTTTTTCATGATTTGAACAGTTTGATCGATTGAACTTAGATTGATTGAAAGTGTTCAAACTAGAACTCATTCTACTCAATTGATCAAACCTCGTTCGACAAATTGAATGGATTAGAGTTTAAAATATTACATTTAGTTCAATCGATTGAACTTGTCGGACAAATACAAATATGTAAATAAATGAAAACAATGGGCTATTGTCAAATGTTCAATATTTTGAATCTTCAAGATTCCAATCTAATGGATACAATAGTAGATGTGATCATCGCAAAGGATAATGACCATGGAGATGTGATAAGTGATAGTGTTTTATTGCTAATCATAACTTCATTTTCACTAGGTCTTGATTTTTTAGGAGAAATTTTAAGTTCTTTAGGTTTGGCATGGAAACACATTAGTTTGTATTATTATGTATTTAATAAATCGAGGGAACCTAGTGAATTAGTGATTTTCATTGGTTAGTGCATAACATTGTGAAAAACACTAATCACACTAACAAATATACATCTTTATTTTAATTTTGATAGATAATTGTTAGACAGTGTCAGATACCAAGAAAATTAGAATATCGTTTTCACAATTATTGCTTTAAAGGTTAGTATAAAAGAGAGAGAGAGAGAGTCTTTTAAAAATTTTGATTTTATGAAATAAAAAGGTTATATTTTAAAACAGGTTTTGGATTACCGTATTTTAATGACATAATTATTTAGTCATAATGTGGGGGATGCCCCATGCCGCTCATACTTCAATGTACAATTGTACAATTAAGAAATTGAACTAAGTGATGGGATTTCTTGTTTGAATTGAGTTAGGTTGATAGGTATGTGTATACATGAACATGTATATATATATATACACACACTAAGGTCACCCTACCTCCAATAAATCCTAATTATCTACAATGAAAGGTTTATATCAAGCTAAGATTTAAAAGAACAACAACTTCTATCCACTAAGAAACATAATTCATTGACAACATACTTTCTTGAAGGCAAAAATTTATTGCAAGGCTAAATTTACCATTTATAAACTTCTACTTGTTCAAGTCAGTAGTAGTCATTTATGCCTGGGAGATCCTCTGATGTGACACACACCCCAAAAAGTGAATTTTCACTTTTTTTGGTGTATGTGTGTGGGCCTCGGTTTTTACACTATAGGTGGGCCTCTTAAAAAAGGTCCACTCATCATGGGCCTAACCCACGATGGTTCAGAGTCTCCACCAATTCTTTTTAAGATGAGATTGGACATCAAATTAAAAAAAAAAGTCATTTCTTATTTTTAAAATTGATTTAGAAATATTTGACTCTGTTTTGTTTGGTTAACATAAAGGCTTCTGGGTAAACGGTTTGATTATGGACCAGGGAAGGTGTTAGGCACCCTGATCCACCCGCATACGCGGTTACCTATTTAAACCGGTTTAACTCTAGTATCCAATTTCTATATATGGTGTGTGAGAAGGTATGTTCCATTTTGAAATATGTGTCATGCTTGAGTGAGTTATCCTACCTAACTAGTGTGTGTGTGTGCACATATGCTTAGAAAGACGAATTTTATAATTCTTCAAGCCTTCTAATTACATGTTATCTAAAAAATTAAAAATTAAATGACAATTAAATGTATTAAAAAAAGTGAAAGGTTAAGATGCATACCTTGAACCTCTTTCTCTCGTGATCAATAAAACATGGAAAGTTAGCAACATGATAAGTTATACATGAAGAATTCATGATCAACCCACAAAACAACCAGCAAAACAAAATAAATAAAATAAAATAAAATAAAAATACAAATCAATCTATTTACAAATAATTAAATATGAGCTAAGAGATGAAAGACAGGTGATGGGATATATAGCAAACAAATAAACAAGCACTCAATTTTCTTTACAATAGTAGTGGCTTAATATTTGGCAAAATTGGCCTTAACACGATCGTTTTCATACACAATTTTACATAGATGAAACGATAATGAGAGTGGCAATTATAAACAATGTTTTCAACGATGTCCACTTGAAAGTTGGATGTTCCGATATCCAATGAACCATGTTGGCACAAAGGCTCAAACCCTCTTAAGAATAAGAGCAAGGGGCTCTTTGGGTTTTGTTTTTTCATGAGATAGAAGGGGGTGGGGCCTCCCTTTATAGGAATGGAGAAAGTCTTCCCCTGCTAGATAGACATTTCCGTTTATGGGCACCCTTATCATGTGGGTTGGTTTAGGTAGGAAATCAATGGGGTGCTGGATGGATGTCCAAATGAGGTATGAAATATGGTTGAGTCAATTTTAAAGGTGAGGTAAATTCGAGATAATTGGGGGATTAGATACTAATAGAATAGGAATGAGTGAGGTGAGATGAGGTGCTAATTTGACATTTTTGATTAGGAACAAGGTTTTAAGGATTGAGATTAAATTTGGTGGCTATGTAAGGGAAGATCAGGGTAAGGTGACGTGGACATGCATAGATAGAAAGATGAGAGAGATGATGGTTTACACTTGTACTTGGGTATTTTGAAAGGTGAGGTGGTTGGGCTTGTAACATGGAAAGTTGGCATATTTCAGCCCAAAAATAAAATGATATATGGAATATGATGTGGCTCTAGTGGGTGCCAAAAATGGAATGGAATAAGAGCAAGGGAATGCAACAAAAGGGTTGGTCGTATGGATTATGGGGCCCCACTTTCTTTGGTTCAAACTCGTGCCAAAAAGGTAGGACCGAAAATGGGTGTTTGGGTGATCCAGACAAGTGATCTTACAAGGTCAACTAGATGGGTGTCTAGGTACTTGTGTGGTGCCAGCAAGGTAGAAAGTTGCCACATATTAGAGAATGAGTTTGATTTGGTGTTTCACGGTATACGATAATTCGGTGGAATCATTTGAAACTTTGTTAGTCTAGATTGGTCAAGTTTGCTCAAGTCCCTAACTAGGCTAAATAAAAAATGTTGCCACCATGGCAGGGTCTAATTTTAGACTTGGGGCTCTAATGTGCTTAATCGGACAGTCTAGATTTAAACCTGTGTGATGGAGAGTCTAGGATTGGATTTTGAAGGTTGTAACATGCATCCTAAGGTTTTGCTTCATTTTGGATCCATTTATGGTGTTTGATTAACCATTCAACGTGTACTTTGCTCAGAATTTGAAGGATTCTAAATCGAGGGTAGAGATTCATTAAAACACGAAACAATGGATTTTGATGACCAAGTACTATATTTCAAAGATTTAAGACATTACAAATGCATCTATAATGTTAGATCGATCATTCAAGGTGTACTTTGATCAAATTTTAAAAGATTCTAAATTGAGGATCAAGATTTGCCAAAACATGATAAGATGGAATTTGATGATCAAACACTTTATTTCTAGGTGTTGGACCATTCCGGATGCATTTGTGACACCCGATTTATTGTTTAATGCTTATACAATGAGATTTAGTGGTCCACCTTTAATGAGGGGTAAAATCATAATTTATAGTATAGACGTGACCGAACTTGGAACAACCAAAGCTATGAGATTAGGAGGAATGATAGGAAGATGAAGAAAGTGAGTCCAACAAAGATCTTAAAGGAAAATCGGGGGTTTAGAGTACTAAATTAGGAAAGAATAGGAATGACCTAAAAATGGGAGGTCATCAACCACCTTAGTTTCCTAGTGTGGGCATTACAGAAAGACCAGGGAGGTCTGTCTGCCCCACTTCGGGGAACCGCACCTAGTTAGTTTGAGTCAGCCTCTGGGCTTGGGTTTTCGGAGTTGTCACCAACTTAGGTTTTTACAGGTAGGGTTAGATGCCTGCCTCCTTTCTGGGGGAAGGGAGGATATGGGTTTTTAGGGCCCAGGCTAAGCACTTAGGACTAGGGTTGATTCACATAATTGGTCTGGTTTTCCAGGTTATGGGTAAATTGTTTGGTTGCGATTGGGGAAGGTGTTAGGCACCCCAATCACCTGAAAGCCAGGGTATGCCTAAAAACTTGGTATGCCTGATCTCTCACAGAGTGAGAGATCAGGTGTATAGAGTGAGAGATCAGACGTATTGTTCATTTATCAGAAAACCAGCAACTGGTTTCTGGATTTTGGGGCAGTTTTCTAGGGTCCACTGACCTTGGAATTTTCTAGGGGGGTGAGTAACATCCCTAGAAGGGTTTATAAAAATTTCTAGACCTTGGAGAATGGGTGGGGTCCACTTTTGGAATTTTTCAAAAGGAAAAACACTGTGTATTCAACACCGATTTTTTAAAGAGGTTTAGGTTGTGGGACCCATATCTCGAGATCCAGAATTGCGATGGGTCCCAAATTTTACAGGGTTGTTAAGGGGTCATTCATGCGTCTTAAAATTTTAGACTTAGATTTATTTTCTACAAAGAGTTATAACACAAACAATATGAACAACTACTTAAGTACAAATTTTGGATAACATGACATGTATTGAGAAATAAAATTTAGTAAAAATAGCTAAAATTAATAAATGGGATTACAAAAAATTAATAGCATGCTTAAGTTAGTTAAATAGACAGTGAGAAAGAATTGAAACAATAATTATTTAGTGAAGAGGGTAAAAAAATCACAGATGGTGGCTAACCCCATTGAACAGTGTATGAACACATTGTTTTAAGGGGTAAAGTGGGGTTAATTCTTGGAACCAAACCTAATTTTCTGAGGTTCAAATTAGGCACAAAGGTAGGTCCAGGGGTTAATGACATCTGATGTAAGTCATTGGCCCCACTTTAGTATGGAAACAAAAAAAAGCTCCTACTTTAGTATGTGATTATATAAAAACAGAAAAAAGGGGAGACAAACTCAATAATTGGGTCCAAGGGTGTGGGGTCTTCACAACATGGAAGTGGGGTTTCTAAAATTTAAAAGAGGGGGAGACAAACTTAATAATTGGGTCCAAGGGTGTGGGGTCATGGGCTGTTCTCCTTCTTCTTCTTTGTTTCCTTTTCTTTTTCTTCTTCTTCTTTCTCTCTTTTCTTTCTTTTCTTTTCTCTCCTTTTTTTTGGATTTTTTTCTTGGCCTCCTCCCCTTGATCATGACTTGGGGGGAGTATTTATAGTGGGGACTAAGGGGGGTGAGGTGGAGTGGATGTGTGTGAAAGGGGCTGAGGTGGTTGGAAGAGAGGGGGTAGAAATGGGTGGTGAGGAGAGTGGTGAGGTGGGGGTGAGGTGGGGTGTTCTAGAAGGGTGGTTGTGAGGTGGTAGGTTGGGGTGAGGAGGTGGGGGATATGTTGAGGGGATGGGAGGTTACGTGTCCCCTTTTAGAAGTCCTTAAGGAGGTGGGGAGAGGTGTGTGGATAAGGGAGAGTGCGGTGGGCCCTCCTACCACATGTTAGGTGGGGATAAGGTGTGAGGGAGAGAGTGGGGCCCATGGGGAGGGATGTAGGACTAAGAGGGGTAGTCCCTAGATGTCCACCCTCCATTTGGAATATTCCAAATGAGGGTTATAGGGTTTAAAAGAAAGTTCATGGGCATTTTGGATAAAATGAGATATTTTGGTCTGAATTTCACCCCTTTACAGTCTGGGCTTGCTTTTTGGGTCTTATAGCTCCTGGATTTTTAAAGTTTATAGGTTTTTCACATCTTTCATACATTTTGGTTGCAACGGAGTTGGCAGAATTAGAATCGGATATGAGCAAGTGGGTCAAAACTGGCTCCGAATGTACCCGTACTGGCCTATACTAATGAAAGAAGGGTAAAGAGGTAAAATTAATTTTTGAAATCTTTATATGAAAGGTAACCTTTGGGTTTTGTGATCCATAGGCTTTGACTGCTCGTAAATCAGATACCTGAGCTGAAAGTTATGCCCCAAACCCTAAATTATCCTAGAACAAACTCCGCTTGGACCTACGACTGCTTTTTCTGGGTTTGAATGAGATGTGATTGTAATCATGGTTGTTTAGGTCTCGGAGTTACGATACCATAAGGCCTAGCAGGTAGAGAATCTAATCCCTGGTGAATTTTTGGGAGATTTTTGAGGGAGATCATCTTATCGAGAAATGTGCCCTGGGTTTTCGAAGAATTGAGTCGATATGTTGTGCTGGATTTGTGGAAGGGTTTCTTCATTAGTGCATTTATCAAAGATATCAAAAATCCTAAAAAATTGAGCCTGACCTTGATGGATTTGGACTTCCGGAGAGTTCTTAAGGGCTCACCGAGTGTCTATGACTGAAATAGGTATATTTGCTATATTTTGGGGATAGATTGGGGCAATTGGGGGCATTGTGCCCTTTAGGGTTTTTCTTGGGGGGATTCAGGGCTTACCAAAGTGTGGCCACTGATCAGCTGAGTTTTTGACTTGTGTCAAGTCTTTAAGGTTTTACTGAAGGTTCGATTTTGGGGAGAAATGATGTATTTTATGGGTGTGGGGGAAAATTGTAATTTTCTTACCCTTTTATACCCCAATATGAGAATGTTGATGAGGGTTGGAGAATCCTAGAAAAAATGGGCTCCATAGCCTGTGATTTGAGGTTTTTAGAGGTGCAGGGGAAAAATGGTCATTTGTTAGCCTTTTGGGATTTTGATGTTGGAGGCATCACAAAATTTTCTAAGACCTAGATGCCTTCGTTGTAGAGAGTATTTTGGAGAGTTGAGGAAAAATGGGTTCAAATAGGCTTTGATTTTTGAGGGTACAAGGGTAAAATGGTAATTTTCCAACCTTTCGATGCTTTAATGTGGGAAGGCTTATAAAGGTTGGAAAATTCAAGGTGTCTTTGTTGATGTAGAGATGTTGGAAAGTGTGGTTTGATTGGGTTTGATTTGAGCCTCTGAAGGTGTAAGGGTAAACTGGTAATTTGCCAACCTTTTGATGCTTCAATGTGGGAAGGCTTATGAAGGTTGGAAAACTCAAGGTGTCTTTATTGATGTAGAGATATTGGAAAGTGGGGTTTGATTTGGACCTGTGAAGGTGTAGGGGTAAAATGGTAATTTGCTAGCCTTTCGATGCTTCAATGTGGGAAGGTTTATGAAGGTTGGAAAATTCAAGGTGATGATGATTTAGGGCATGTTCATTGTGTTTGCAACCAAAATGTCTATTGAGAATGCTTGCCCATTCAAAGTTCAGAGGTGTCTAGACTTTGGTCCTATCCTATGCTGTAATGAAACCATCTGACTCCATTTATAGACCCGAGTCAAAATTTGGGTGCTGACACTTAGGATACCTAAGGTCCATTCTAGAGAGTTGGTGTTTCTCATTAAAAGAAACCTTTGGACCCTGAGCCAAAATTAGGTGCTGACAATGTGTCCATCTATCCCAACAAATTAATTTGTGGGCATGGGAGGATTTTTCCTCCCATTTATGGGGTTTGAATCATCTTAAGTTTGACTGGAGAGATATCAGACTAGTACCAACCTAGCATGTGACACCATTTTATACTTTGGTAAATATATAGGTACGTAGGGGAGCAAATGTTTTGTTCAGGATTTGATGTCTAGGATGGTGTCTTGGACACCAAGGGACAACACGTGGAAGAAAATGGATGGGAAGGTTTGTAACATTTTTTGCCAACATATATGATACTTATCTATTGTTTATTTACTATAATACTATCTTTTCATTCTTGTACATACTAAGACATCCTTAATCAGACATCATGTCACCCAATGATTGGTATTAGCATGATATATCTTTAGGCCAATTGAAGAAAATTCATATTTATTTTAAGGATTTTGTTAGAGGTGGGGGTGAGGAGAGGGGGATAAAGAGCTCAGTACTCTTTTGGCATATGGTTTGGTTGGCTCGAGTTTGGGTTGATGTATGATCTCAATAGGATTGGTTAAGGTCAACCATAAACATAATTAATGTCGGGTTGACATGTTCCCTTGTAAAATTCCTAGTTAGGTACTTAGTGTAGTTCATATTGAGGTCAACCTGAATGTGAAATTATTGAGGTTGGATCTCTATAGTCTGCCAAAGTCTTTTAATGTCATGCCTATATTGGAGTGTGACACATGGCAAAACAAATAAACACATGAAATGGGTCATTCATGTGTTTTAATGCATCACACTCCGGAATAGGCAAAACGTTTACAAGACTTGGGACAGGATCCAAAGTGGAAATTAACAGGTCATTTCAACTTTTATGATCAATATTTTGGATGTTCTTTAGAAACTAACTTTGGTTGTTGACTTGTTTGACAACAATGAAGATGACATGCTGTTTTGAGGAGTTCTTAGTCGGACTTGTTGGTATTTGGCAGAGTCATAGATTGTCACATGTATATAGTTGTGGACATCGGCGTTTGGGAAGGGGTTCGGATGCCCCCGCCCGCCCGTGGTTTCCGGGGTCCACTCTTCGGCACCTGAGGCCAGTGCGTGAAAAGTTGCTAAACCTTTCATCAGAAGGGTTAGGCTTTTATTAGAGTCGCCACCAACTCGGGGTTAACCGATTGAGCTGGATGTCGGTCCTTCTTTTTGGGGAAAAGGAGGGTTAGACTCAAAGGTCTAGGGGTTTGACTCTTTGTACTGGTCTATGTTTCAAAGATTAGGGTAAGTGATTTGGTTGCATTTGGGGAACCCGCCTTTTTAGGGCAGCTTCTCCCATTCACATAGGTCTTTGAATTTATGTTCATTATCATGTCTTGTTAGATATATTTTAGGGTTTTGAAACTTTTTATATGGACTGTAGGCTAGCTGGAATTTTCTCAAGCCTAACGTCTGTTTTAACTCTCAATGCCTGTTTTATCAACGCCTGAATTTTAATTCAGGGGAAAAACAAGCGTCAACCTCTGAACAGTCCAAAAACTATTTTTGATTCTGACATTTTTTATCTATAGGAGACCCCTCAAGGTTCTGGTTCTTAGAGGGATGACTGATCCCTTTAAATGGCTTGTTGTGGGCCCTTTTAGGGTTTGCAATCAACCCAAGGAAAAGGGGGACTGAAGGAAGAAAAGTAATTTTCTGAATCACAGGCCTAACACCTGTTTTCCATCTCAATGTCTGTTTTTTCAATGCCTGAATTTAATTCAGAGGTAAAACTGGCGTTGAGAAATCTAACTCAGTAGGCATTTTGGTGCCACTGTTTAAGGTGTTTGTGAGGGTCCCAGCACTATGGGACCCTAAGTCAGGGACAGGGAAAGTCTTCTAGGGTTTCTCTATGCAACCCTAGAGGTCCTGGGTTCAGGCCACGTGGAGATATGATCTCCCTAAGTAAGCCAGTCAGTCATCTGTTACAGGCCTAACACCTATTTTAGGATCTGACGCCTGATTTCTCAATGCCTGAATTTTAATTCAGGGGGAAATCAGGCGTGGGGTAGAAAATCAGCAGCTTTTAGGGTTTTTGGGCCACCCAAGTAAGGCCTAGAGGGGGGTATATCTCGTAGGTCTCAAGCTAACCCTAGGGCAAACTGGACACTCAACTAATTTTTGAAAAAGGTATTTTTTAAAGATCCAGGCTTAACGCCTGAAATCCATCCCAACGCCAGAATTCCTCTCCAACACCTGATTTATGAAATCAAGCATTGGGAAGAAATCCGGGCCCACAGAGGTGCTGGTGCACAGGGATGGGTCTCATTTGTCAGAAGATGTCTGGAAATGGGCTCTGGGATGATCAGGGCTCCTTGGGGTGGGTCCCAGATCTCAACACCTGAATTCATCCCAAACGCCTATTTTCTCAATGCATGTTTTCTAGTTCACCAGAAAATAGGTGTTAGTTACTGGGAAAAATCGAGCAACTCTTCTTCTCAATTTTGGAGCCCTTAGGGTTTTTTAAAAATCATCAAATCATGCATGCTTATGACAGACATATAGAGGAGTAACATATAAAAAATTGGAATAAAAATCATGCTTCTATCATAAAAAATTAAAACTCTAAACATTCTTACAAATTGGGTTCCAAAGAACCCAGTTTTTTAGGTCCTTTTGGGAGGCCATTTGGAGGTCTTCCACAACATGAAAAATTACCAAATTAAATACAGAGCTACCTCTATATGTCTACTATAACCTAGTATAAATCTAGCCTAAGGGGCCCTACACAAAAATCAAATAAAATTCAACAAGAAAATTGGTAAAAAAATAAGGCAATATAGAGGCTATGGAGCCTCTACCTTGTACCCGATTTTGAGTAAGGCTCAAG
>JAOXJP010139039.1:0-13401 GCA_025762735.1 Platanus orientalis | reverse complement strand
GTCACCATACCTCGGTCTCCCTGAACATCATTGTAGTCCAGTTCAACCATCCTCTTATGTTGCCTCTCCAGTACCTCGACGTCCAATGTCTTCACCCTGAGAAGGCATCCATCATTTCTTCCACTTTGCCTTCAATCCATTGAAGGTCTTCTTATAGCTTGCCATAAGCTATGCTCAAATCACTGTCTCACCCTAGTACCTTGGTCTTCCCTACCTTCACCCTGAGTAAGCACTGTCCATTCCGCTATCAAATTGTCACATGTGTTGTCCTAGTACCTCAACACCCTGCCTTCACCCTGAGCCAACACTTCGTCCCTATCATTGTGTCACTCTAGTACCTTGGCATCCATTGCCTTCACCCCTAGCCAACACTTCATCCTTATAATGTGTCACTCCAGTACCTCGGCATCCCTTCACCCTGAGCCAACACTTCGTTATTAGATTAGTGGGAAGTCCTTAGAGGAGGCATTGTCTCACTCTAGTTAGCTTCCCATATCTGTCACTGTCTCACTCTAGTACCTAAGCACACTGGTCTTCACCTTGCGTAGACTAATCATCCCAATTCTCATTCCGGTCTCGCTGTCTTGCTCTAGTATATGGGCACACTTGTCTTGACCCTGAGCAGACCAACCATTCCTGTCACTGTCTCGTTCTAGTGCCTTGACATCCTATGTCTTATCATGAGCAGACTAACCATCTCTGTCACACTGTCTCGCTCTAGTACCTGAGAACACTTGCATTCACCTTGAGCAGACTAACCATCCTGATCTTCACAACTATGTCCATGTCTCGCTCTAGTACCTCGATGTCCAATGTCTTCACTCTGAGCAGACCCTGAACTCTGTTTGGCACCACTTCAGTACCTGAGCATACCTGTGCCTTTACCCTAAAGTGACCATCCATTCAGATTCTCACACTGGCTTATCACCATTAAGCCATGCCTTGGCACCATATGTCTTCCCATTATGCTACCGCACACATTCCTCAAGTTGTTCTGACATTAACTCAACACCACATGGTAGCCTTGTCCGATGGGACTACATGGCACTCATGTCATTCAGCATCACCCACTAACATGCCTTTTGAGTTGCTCCCCTGAGCCATCAAGACTTTTCTTTGTACGCTTATCTCCAAATACTCAATGTTGCTTCAATGTTGTTTGTTGTATCGAAGTCTTCCTAAATGTGTTGTTGACATCATCTCGATCCTGGTCAAGTCTCACCACTGACTCCCACATATGATAAACATCAAACAGGCTCTGTAGTCAACAACCCTTCTCCACTACTCAAAACCACAATATCATACCCAATACCTCACCTGTATCGGAGCATTCGTCTCGACCACTGAGACACCAACCAAGCTAGCCCACTTGACCAACCTGACTCCGTGCACACCAAGCACACTTTGATGTTCCCTGCACCAAAGGCCATCTCACCAGCATTAACCTACTGCTCGATACCCATTGTATCAGAGGTAATCAATTTGTCGACTACCTCGCTCTAATACTATTGTATCAGAGTCCACCATAAAGAGCTAACATCGCTCTGATACTAACTATATCAGAGGTCATTCCTGAGCCATCCTCACAGCTCTGATACCAACTATCATGGCCAGATTTTTCTCTCTATTAAAACCGTACAACACCTTGACCATCACCTAACCAAGGTCAGCCTTTCAGCTATCTGAGTCCTTCAACTAACCCGTTGACATGCCCTATGTGCACTGACTACTTAGCCACTTTGGTGCCCATGCTGTGTCATTGAAATGCGTGTCAAACAACCCCGGAGTCCTCCACGCTCCGCCTATAAGACCACCGAAGGCCATGGCACCTTACCTACACACCATGTCTTTTCACACAAGACCTTGCCCTCGAGTCTTGCCATGCCACCACCGTGGTTGTCCAAGGCCAAGCCGGGATTTTGCCCAGCACAAGAGCACACAAAGGCAACGGGATAACCCACTCGGCTCCCCACGGGCTGCCACTATCGCATAGCGCATGCTAGTAGCATCTGTATAGGTGAACCTTCACCCTCAGCTGAATGCGCAGTGCTGCCCCACTAGGCTCCCAAGCACTGTCTCATGAGTAAACCCAACTCATAAGGGAACTCAAGGCAACACCTCTGTGCATGCTAAGAGTTGCTCTCAACCCACGTTGGAGAATGCCTTGCAGTTAATCTCATGTGGGATAGGAGCATGCCGCCTACGCATAGCCACAATCCATCGTGCTCACTATGTCTTCGCATGCCTCCAGCCCATGTCAAGGGCTTGGGTGCCTTAGAGCACCCACCACTCCTCAAGGTGTATGTTAAGCCTTTTTGGAATTGCCAGAAGGAAACATCACCGGGTACAAAAAATCATACTGTACCTATTTACAAGAATGTCACCATGCCGCATGCTAAGCCACGTGTATCACATGCTAGGTCACCTGTGCCCCATGCCTTGACAATACGGCAAACCTAGACGGGGCTAGAAACTCACCAACCTCCAAAAAGTGAATTGATCCCCCCCTGAGTGTCCCATCAGGGTGGTGGCATAGATGATATCATCCCAAAACGGCGTGAAATCATCTGCGGCAGGGACACTCAGGGAGGGGAATCAAATACCTCCAAAAAGTGAATTGATTCCCCCCGTGAGTGTCTCATCAGGGGGTGGCGCAGATGATATCATCCCACCTAAAATGCGACTACCTGCTTTGGCATGTCGTGTTCGAGCCTGCCTTTTGTGCACACAAAATCCGTATATAATTTATGCACATGGATCAAGAGGCAGACACATCAGTGCCGAAAAGTGAATTACACTTTTTGGGGGGTGCTTATCATTTTTCAGCACTGATGTATATGCCCCTTGGTTCGTGTGTACAAATTATACACAGATTTTGAATGCACAAAAACCGGTCCGATTGTGTTCATGTCATATCGAGTTAGGGGTATACAATTATATGGTCAACACAAACACAACCCATCCATTAATTGTGTCAAACCGGGTCAACCCCTTTTGACCCAAAACATGATTATTGTAAACCCTAACCTGCTAGTTTCATGTTGGCTTCGCAGGTCATGTCAAACATTGCCAGACCCCTAGGCGGAGGTCAGTTTTCCCCCTCGTCCATGGACATGGAGATACCAATCAACAGAAAACCCTCTTTCCCTGTCCCTGCAAGCAAACGGGTCTGAGAAATCTTTAATCCCACATAGGGATCAATAAGTGTTACTCTTATTAAGTAGATATTTTAAAAGAGATGTGAACTGATGTAAAAACAGAAACTTAAAACACTTTATTACCAAAAAAAACAGAAAGTTGGGTGTAAAGGAGAAGAAACTTTTTAACACTAATAATCAAAAGAGTGAAGTGAGCACTTCCCAATCCATTCAAAAGAGATTTAAACAAGACACTGAGCGAGCACAGTGCCAATATATTTATATGTAAACAATAATAAGAAAGCAGATACAAATCGTTTACAACTTTCAAAGAATAATTTTCAATAAAGAAAACGAGAATGGAGTTTCCTGCTTGAGCATTAAGAACAGAATTGCAGGCCAGATCTTCATATAATCTCGAAACCATTATTAGGGGCCATTCTCCACATGAACAATCAATAACTCAAAAATCCATACCCCCTCATTAATACCTAAACAACACTCATGCTAGTTACTGCACATACATGACCATATGATACATCCATCTCTCTTAAAGCCAGTTCTTTCTATCAGCCTCAAATCCCACATGTTTTGTCTTACATCTCCATCTATTTCACATGTACTCAAGGGAAGGTGGCCGTGTCCCTGATTTCTACATAAGGCCCGTGTACGGATTGTAGGCTTGAACAGGCATACCTGAGCCATATGGGTGGACCCCGGCTCCATATGAACTACCAAAAGGATTTAGAGGCTGTTGCTGTTGTGGACCCATCATTATCATCTGTTGTTGCAACATGAAAGCCTGTTGTTGCTGAGCCATTGCTGCCATCTGCACAGAATGAGGTGCAGCCACCACGTTGGAGGCAAGAAATGGATCATGTGCCAGTTGTTGCATCATAGGACCTGCCATAGGCACTGGCTCCCATGGATTGTAGCTCACATTTTGGTTAGTTCTTGCAAGTGCATCGTCATATAAGCTGTCCAATATAAGCTTGTCTAGTCCTCCCGCCTTTTGCAGCAAGTTAAAAATCATTAGTTTACAAATATGATGCACATTCAGGAAAAAAAAAGAAAGACAAATTATGGAAACAAGAGAAGCCATCCTTCGCTGAATGCATGGCACACATGCACAGCAGCAGGATCCTCTACTCTATGAGCCCCTTGTAGCACATCTCCTGGGACAATATTCAATCCAATCAGATGATCCTGTGTTATTTTCCTTGAGTGGTCACACTAAAGACATGGAGAACAATGTGAAGAGAAGTTTAGATGGTCGACTCCTCCAATTGGTCAGCTTTAGTGCTAAAAGATCTCCATATCGGACCATTAAAAAAAGGGTACCGACGACCTTGAAATGCCCTCCATGTGTATGGAAGATCAGATGATGTGTGCCATATGTCTGGCAAATATAGGTAGCATGGCTTCTTCCCATACTATGTCCTGACTCGAGCATCCAAAGGAAACCCATTTACGAAAGCATCAAGCGTTCTTGCCAGAGCAAGAAACTAATCTCAGCTTGAAACATAAAGAAGATATAGCTTTGATCTAAGATTAATAACATTTTTAATGGAATAAGAGATCCAGGAATGAGAAATACAAGTTTGCTTGATGCTGTAGCACTCTCATTTGAGCTTGGAGCAGTTACAAGTGCCAACTCCCAGCCTGTAGTTCCAGTTGCAGGATTAGGACCAGAAGGGACAGCCGTTGACGGATCAGCTGCAAGAACAACCAGAGAAATCATCGATTAAGTAACTCATAAAAAACTATTCTGACACTCTTCAAAATTCCTGAATTCAACTGGAAACTCAATCCAGCTTCAAATCAGCAATGAGCAAATTTGTTCAATACTTTATCCAGACCCGAGTGGACTCGACAAGTTTGACTCAAACACTCAGTTGACTCTTCTAGTATCTGTTCCCTTTAAAAATGGGTACTAGATAATTTCATTACTAAAAATGCAGGGCATTTTATCCCTTAATTGTTTTCCTCTTTCATAACCCAAACAGTTACTTCCCAACATTAACCATTACAGCTTACATTCTTAGTAATTCTTGACTTTTCTATTAGTTTCTTGTTCTAATGACTCTATTATAATTTTCTTTAAAATTACTCAAGCCTGAAGCTCGTTTGTGCCAATTCAACTTGGTTATATCAGTCTTGTTAAATGGAAACTTACCAACTGGAACAATAGCCAAAGCCAGAGCATTTTTCTCATCTAGTATTGATGCATCAGGGACAGGATCATTCAAACCCTGCTAACCAAGTAAGCAATATTCTTAGGGATGCCTAGAAGGCTGAAACAAGACTGGAAATCTTGAAGATACAAGGCTGAAAGAGATTGAGAAATTACCAACAGATCAGGTGGTTCAGAAACAGGAGTTTCCACTTTCACAGGTTCAGGTGGAGGTGGGGATGGTGAACGTTCTTCCTGCACTTCTGGAGTTTTCTTGTACTCTATGGCCAAGACCACTTTAGGAGCAGCAATTTTATCATCAACCACCTAATTACATGAAAAGGAAAAAATTAAACAGGAATCCTAGTCAGTTTGGCAATGAAAAAAAATCCACTGAAATATCAAGTTGTAGATATTGTTCAAATCAATTTTTACCCTCTCAGTGAGTGCAAAGTGAAGTTACACTCTTCAGAATAGTAAAAGATAGAAGATTGCACATTCTTCTAGAACAAAAATAAATTAATTAAAAAATAACCCTTGAAGACAATATAAATGATATTCAAAAAAGCAGCCCATGGGACAAAAGAATTGCAATACTTCAAAAGAATTTGTCATCTATAGTGATAAACTAAAAAGACCCCTCAAGTGAAAATATAATTTTTCACAAATTTCAAGCTTTTCTTTAAAAAGCATAATTTGAGATCCTGAAGTAATCTAGAAATATTGGGGCTACAAATGTTTATAAAATTAGCCATGAAAACACCCAAGTCAACACTATTAGTCTCCTAGTGAGAATCTGTCCACAAATTGATACGATCTGTTAATATATTCTCACAAACTAGCTACAGATCTACTCAATAACAGAATCAAACAAATATCTATCTAAAACTGTCATTTTTCCAAAGTTTCTAGTGTGTTACATATTTACATCATAAGTTATAAGTTGTACGCAAACACGACATGAGTTTCCAGCTCCAATTTCTGAAAAGCTATAATAGAGACACCAAATTCAAACCAACATGTTTCATTATGTAGTCAATAGCCACAAAGAGGTGAAATTATTCCAGAGTGCACAGGAAGTCAAACACACAAGTAAGCCCAAAGGGAATCACACTTTCCAATAACATTAATACCTTAAAACATTTCATTATGTTGCTGTAATCTACCCAGCTACAAAACATTGAGTACAAAGCACATGGTACTACATACCCAGTTTTTTTTTTTTTAATGATAATATGCACATTATCATCTTCCGATCACTGTTAACAAGCCAATGTGGAAGCAATCTAATGCATGCATCCATCAGCCAACGTGGACATATTATAGTGTTTAATAGTCAATGATATGTTGTGTTCCTTCCCATTCCTACTTGTGAGTATACTATCATGCTGCATATATCATTCTCTCAAGTCCCAACCCATCTATCTAACATGAAACTAGTTTTACTGACTAATAAAAATTCCATACCTGTTCCTTCCTAACGGATGAAGCTCGAGGAGCATCTCTGACATACTCCTCCATGGTTGTTATAAATGATGCAGGCGGCTGCATTATTAACAAGAACATAATTCAAAAACAGTGTTGATGATGGCAAGTAAGCAAAAATTAAAAAAATGTCACTACATCCAAGGAAAGAAAAAAAGTTGGTGATGGCAAGCATCCAAAAATAAATAAGTTACATCCAGGAAAGCAAGAACCATCACAGGAAGCATCAGAAGAGAATTCATACCTGCTCAATCTTGATATACCTTTCTCCACGCCCAAGATCAAGGCTTTTACATATTTCATAAAATTCTGACAGTCTCTCTGCCTATAAAACCAAAAGATAGCTTAAGAAAAAAGCCATGATGCAGAAATTCTCTATACCAATATTGGTACTTAGTGGTAGAAGGAATTGTAAGGGCATTCTTTTTGGGGAACAAAGAGTTAAAAAGATAATTAATGCAAAACAATAGGTACCTGCTGCCCTGCCCTCCTGTATATATCAAGAGCCCTAACAGCATCATGACGTTGCATCTCAAAGAACTGTAATAATCCAGATCATCATGTTTATGACTTACTAAATAGCCAAGCATTTTAAATTGGAGAGTTAGATAATAGCAATACCTTGTCAACCAAATTAACTGTACCATCACTTATAGCATTATAAATCTTAATGCTCTCCCCGGCTACCTATATGAAATGATAAAAAGTAAACAGAACATGAGAATATCACCTGCAAGTTGCTTCAGCTAAAAATATCATATAGGTAGATTTAGTACCAACAAACTTACCATTGAAACTGCTAGTTGAATGATAAAATTATAAACAGCTGCTCCTTGTGGCTGCATATAAGTTCCAACGTAAATATCCCCACATAAAATATGTTGTGAAGTGAAGAAAATATTTTATCTTGTACAAAATCCAGGCGGCATTAAGAGGGATACAAACCCTAACCAAACTTAAACTGTGAAGCATAAAATATCACCTGGCAACCAAGAACACGAAAAAGAAGTTGCAAAGCCAGTAACTACTCAAGCAGTTCAACAGTGTCTAGATCCTTGGTTCTCTATCAACAGCACCCCAAGTTATTTGTCAAAATAGTATTCACAATTTATATCCTAAATAAAATCACTCTATTAGGGCCTAAACTTTTCCATTACCAATGATCAAAGTGTGAGAAAAATAAAAGAGATGAAATGATCCTCAATTTGGTACCTCATATAATTTGAAACCAAAAAAAAAAAAATCCTTGATCAAACACCATACACAAACATGGCGAGTGTTTAAGACAAAGACAAACACCATACACAAACATGTACCTAATATAAATTTATAACTAAGCCACAACATTATTAACGTAAACCTTGATTGAACTAGAGAGCAGGAGCACCACTATCTCCAAGTAGGCCAAAGTAGTATGTTCATAATACTATGGGCCATATAATACCCTAAACATCCAATAAATCTGGTAACACTATATTCAAGTAGAAGATCCTTACAGTGATGAATAGCTATTTCTTTTAGAATTGTTATTAGAAAACAAAATTAAATGCAGGTTTGCTGATGAGATATAATGAGTTCTGACTATTGTTGCCAAATGATTATGATGCATGACCACTGAGTTGGCGGCCCAAAATGGGGCCACTTGTTTCTCCACATCACCTTCTTTCCACATGGCAAGTGTCAACCGAATAGCCCTCTGCCATGTTGCAGAAAGAGCCAAATTTTCACCCTTTTTTCTTAAGAAAAATCAAGAAAAGTTTATTATTTATTGTACATGAAAAGTTGTAAAAAAAATAGTGAGCCATTGGGCTAACATGAAGGGCACTGTACTTGTGGCCAATCCAGTGAGTCCCTTATAAAATGATAGCCTGGATATGCCATGTCTTCCCTCCACATGAGAAAACACCTTCACAGAACTTTTCAAGTTCATCATAACAGACTACATTATGTCATTAAGTATGTGTGTGTATGTGTGTGTGTGTGTGATATTATACCTTTGCTGCAACTGTAATGTAAAAATCAAGAAATGAAGTCCTCTTAGGTTTTTTTATAAAATGAAATGATATATGTAATCACATATCAAGTATAAATCTGAATGAGGTCATTTTGAACATCACCTTATGGCTACAAATGTCCTGAGAGTTTGAAATGAAATGATTTCATTACAGGTGGTTGCAAAACACAGCCTTACTGAATGCAATGAATCCATGCTTTCAATCTTAAATAAAGCAATTAACCGTCTCTCCTAGAACCCCAAGGTTGTAGGAGAGGTTAGAGTTAATATACTTAATATATTTCAACCTTCAAAAGGGAAATCAGAAATCAGATGAGATATTGTAGCCAACTATAACACTACCTTAGTGATTCTGCCAGTTAAGATGGTGAGTGATCGGGAAGAAAGCCGAGTCATGAGCAATCCAACAGTTTGCAGAGGCTATCCCCATACAGTCACCTCCTTTGATGCTGATTTGTACATAAAACAATGTGACTTTAAGAGCAAACCATCCAGCATTGAATTTTTAATTAATTGATTCAGAATATAAAAAAATCTTGATGTTTCTTTATAGAAAAATACAGAACATAATGAAGCTAGGAAAAATTCCAGGCTAGAACAAAAAATAATTGTGAGAAAATTTGTAGCAGCAAAAGGCTACCTGATCTAATTCCCATAGAGAATCAACAGAGCTGCAGTTTGAAACTTGTCCATGAACAGATTTTTCTCTAAGAAATCTAATCTCATATTCAATTCTGGAATCACCCAAGATTCCTCTGCCACCCTCTTCACATCGTTTGGCAACAACATAGGTCTAAAAAGCCCAGAAATTATCCAAACAAAGCTAGAATCTGCAGCAAAAATCAAACTAAAGCCCACTAAAAATCTACATTAAACTATGGTAAAAATGATGCAATTTTGGCAGAACCATTTCCTGTTAAAGAAAAGAAAATGAAGTAATCGGAGCATTGCTTCTTAAAGTAATAGGGTAACATTTCACTGTTATAGAGTTTGCTCCTCTCCACTCCATGGGTGTGGAGTTAGAGGAGATTGAACCAGGTTGACTCAAATCATCTCATGAACATATTAAACAAGATATTAAACTATAGATGGTTCCATCTTCCCATGCTATAAAAATTGGTTTAGTTGTTTAGCATAAACTTTGACAAGATCAACCAGTTCAATACTATTTTTGTGTAGATCTTGTCCCCAAGATAATCTAACGCATTAAAGATAATCCCGGTTTGTCTCAATTCAAATCGATGGACCGATAACAAAATCGGATTATATAATTTTGCTTTGAAAAAGTTATCCATTAAGTTTCACCCAACTTCTTAGGTCATCTTTTATTTCTCCTTCTAAAAGAGTAAGGCCTTCACAAAACCTTTTTAAAGTGCTTATTAGGTGTAGTTGACTTTGAGTACCTATACATTTGAGGATTTTTCTATACATTCCTACATTGTCTATAGTTACCAAATAAGGTGAAGTTCTAATTTATTTGAATTTACAGAGTATAAGACCTTCAAACTAAGGAATGTGAGGTTGATTCTATAGGATTTGAAGCAATCTAAATTGTATATCATAATTCCTAGTGTTCTACATCTCCTGAAATAAAAGGAAGAAAGAAAGTAGGAGAGGATTAAAGAACGTACAGCTTAGCATAACAAAAGATAGTCAACAACTTATATATTTATATATATTTTAATGATAAAACAGATGGTATTATCTTTAATTAACTTTTTTTTGGTAAAAAAAAAACAACACATTTGTTCTTTGAGGAGCCTTGTTAATCTATTTATTTCTTACAATTTCTTTTCTGTTTTTAGCCCAAAATGCAGAGAGTTGCTTTACAGGAATGTGAGATTTGAATTGGAAAGAACAAAAAACAGAATCATCTAACATAATAAGACTCAAAATCATCTAACAGCAAGAAACTATCTCAGTAAAAATCACTAATTAAATCAAAACATTGTTAACAACTAAAAAAGGAAAAATAACACTAACACCAAATTGTCCAATTACAAAGGCATCATAAAAATTTTGGGATATGTAAAAGTAAACTAAATAAAAAAATCTAACAATAGATTCAATTGATTAAATAGTTGCATTAAAAAGAAATAAAAAAAGGTAAATGATACCTTAAAATGCGTGTCCAATAGAGAGACAAAGAGAGATAGAGAAGTGGTGTTTTGTAGAGAGAGAAAGAAAGAATTGTAGATGAGAAAGAGAGGGAGAGAGCTGCAGAGAAAAAAGAGAATCACCTTTACGAACAACGAAGAGTGTAAAAAGCTACAGAAAAATGGGGAGAACCTCTTTGCTTACCTCAAATGAATGAGAGAAATTAACATTTCAAATCCTTCTATTCAGCATAGAGAGACGAATAGAGAAGCTAACACTAGGGTTTCGAATCCTCTCTTCCACAAAATCCTTCACAAATCCTAGGGTTTCAAATCCTCTCTTCCACAAAATCTTTCGCAAATCCTAGGGTTTCGAATCCTCTCTTCCACAAGATCCTCTCTTTGAAGGTGGAGCTGCAAAATCTCTACTGAAGGGGGGAGAGAGACGAAACCTAGGGTTCGACTCCGGCGGCAGCTCTTTTGTCTTCGACGAGGGGAGAGGGACGAAATAGGGTTGGGTCATTACGATATAATGAATCATTAAGGTTATTTTCGTAATAAACACTGACATAAACTTATGTACATTTACCTAAATACACACTGGATTTTTCTAACTATTGTGTATAAGAAAAAATAAAATTATTATAAACCGTAACAAATGTATAGAATTACTAAACAGTGGACCCTCAAAGTTTTTTCCGTCAATTTAGAGAGAGTGAGACAAAACATCATTTAAAATTTTCAAAAATTATTTAAAATTGTTTTACGTCAACCTGGAGGTTTGACGTAAAAAAAATCATTTAAAATTTATATAAATAATTTATAATTTTTTTGTGTCAACCTTAATCTTGAAGCAAAAAATATTATTTACAAATTAAAAAAATTAATTTTATTTCTTTTGAGTCAACTTACTATGTTTTTTTGCGTCAATGCATAGATAGCTGCGAAAAGGTACACTTTTTCTGTCAACTTTAGAAGTCTTAACAAAAATATGACTTTCAGCGTCAACTTTTAAGTTGATGGAAAAAGGTTGCTGCTAAAAGTACCTTTTCTTGTAGTGAATCAGGTCTAGGCCTGGCCCAAACCAAAGCCCAATATTACGGGCCTATTCCTTGGCCTATCATGGCCCATCCAAACCCGACCCATGCCTATCTTTAGTTTCAGTCTCAAGACAGTCTTGCTAGCAAGAGAGGATCTGGGCCCATTCGTATGAGCATTTTAAAATATTTGCACTTGCTTATGAGGTCACGTAACTACTAAAACATCCCCACTAAGAAGAAAATGTTTTATGATGAAAATGTCTGTAGTGTGTGGGGGTGAAATGATAAGCTGACATATGTTGTGTTTGGGGTTAAAAACGTCCCAAAAGGTGTTCAAATGAAAACGTTGGTGTTAAAAAAGAGACACCAAATTCTAAAAACCCATCAATGGCACACTTATAGAGGTCTGTGTCAACACAGACAATCATTCTCCCACCCACTAATATTGAGTTTTGTCACATAGAACGTTAGTTGTGCATGCGTAGCATGCCGCTTAGGAAAGATAAGAAAGATGGTTACCAAAGGCACATGATTCGATTAAAAAAAAAAAAAAAAAGTACATGATCTAACGAATGACAGCTTGATAAGATCTAAGATCTTGCTTTGAATAAATCACTCTTCTTTATAAAAGACAAATTGCAAATAGAGTAAAAAGAAAAAGAAAGAAGTATCATTTACAAGATTTGTTTTGCCCAATCACTTAAATAAGCATCTTCAGATGCTTTATTAGACAGACAGAGAAGTCCGTCTGGGGGTTCAAATCATCTCCTGTCTGAACGAAGATATACCACGCCAGTATCTACCGGGCACTGATACGATGCCTGACAAAGGATGCGTGAACAATCCACCTATACTTATATTGTGTGTTTACTAAAATACCCTTCGTTGATCCATATATATCTACCAGGCACTGACACGATGCCTGACAAAGGATGCATGAACAATATCTCTTGTAAGTCTACAGCATGACGTGTGTATTAAAACTCCCGCCCAATGTTAAAATTTGATTTTTATTTGTATACAGGTCGTGTTTCTGTTTAATGTCATTGAAACATGTTGCAGAAGATTTGCTCATATCTCTTCATTTTGTCGGGAGATTATTCGTTTTATCTGGTCCCAAAACGCCTTTAACTTTTTTCTTTGCTTTCCGTTGGTAAACACTCTCTATGCTGGCAGCGGCTTTTAGTTAGTTAGGATTAACTTAGTAGATCCATGACTGCCAAGTCAATTAACAAGTTAAAAGTGGTTGTAAATCCAAATTATGGTCATGAGAAGGAAGAGAATGACATATAAAGGACGTGATTTGGAGTGGGTGGGAATGACATAAAGACGTGATTTGGATTTTGGAGTGGGTGTGACGTGGAGAGTAGTTTTTTTTTTTTTTTTTTGAAGGGGGGGTGGGGGGGGGGGCGGGGGTGGGGGGTGTGAATGTAAAAAAAATGTTAACCTTAATGAA
>JAOXJP010139028.1:0-13402 GCA_025762735.1 Platanus orientalis | reverse complement strand
CTGGTAGTAGTGGGAGCATCGGGAGCAGTGGGGATAGACATCGAATGCAACAACCCCAAATTTCACAACCTTATATAGGTGTAAATCTGGGTCGCTACTAACCAAATCCGTAATTCATTCATGCTAAATTTCATTCATTTTCCATCTCATATCACTATTCATATAAATTTTATTGGTTTTCCTTTATCCATTTAAATCCCTTTAATCAATCTCATCACAACTGAATATAAACAACAATGGTAAACTAAAATCAAGTGTAACGGAATTATATAAACATCATGCCTAAAACATCTCATAACCATCCAAAAGTAAAGGGCCTCAACATACCCATAATAAAAGTATATATAAATCCTAGCTACCCATGGACACAGTCAAAGTACTAAAATATACATTTCTTGTTAAAATTAAACTAAAACTGATACGTAAAGTAAATAGGCCTGGTCATCCAATCCCTCACTCTAGGATGCATCCCAAACAACCTTTATCAGTACCTATCCTCCAAGACTCCATTTGCGAGTGATGTCAATTGGGGTAAGCTTGACGGGCTTAGCAGGAGAATATGCAATTCATATAACACAATAGGAAAGTAAAGCAGGCATAGAAATAGACATAGTGATCCATAATAGATAAAGGAAATAAAGTATATAAGTGCATGCATCAACAATAATATGTATGTATCTTTACTAGAATCAAGTATGCTCCGCTCGAAAATACTAAGTGATAATCCAAATCAAGACACTTCTAAAACATGCATGTACTAAGGCTATGTGCTATGTGCCACGAACCAACTACCATATACTACATACATAAATAAGTGCATATAGAGTAAGAAAGTATGTTATAAGTCATATGCCAAAATCTATCTTCGTCCAATACAGAAACCAAATGCAATGAACCATAAGGGGTTCCCGATAAAACCAAGTCCAAATCTAATTACAAAATGACCAATGCTGACCTTCCAACAAATAACTCACTTCCCTAAGGGTGGAACTCACAAGTCTTTGCATATCACTCTACGAGTGAGGATTATAAGTCATCGCATATCGCCCTATGAGTGGGGCCCACAAGTCCTTGCATATCACCTTATGAGTGTGGCCCACAAATCCCTGACAAAACAAATCATATCATTCATGTAAAGGTCTTTAACAAAATAAATCATTAACCCATGTAAATGTCTCCAATAAAAGAAATCATATAACCCATGTAAAGGTCTTCGACAAAACAAAATCATATGTTGAGCCACTAGGGCTGTCTTCACCTATTGATATGACCCAATGATTGGGTACCTAAGATGTCTAGACAAGTGTATAACCCATTCACCTGTAGGTGGTCACAACTAGGCAACTAGTGTCCCTTCACTTATCAACGGTGATAACCCGTGCACTAACCCACTAAGGGGTGTATCATACTAATTCCCTATTTCTAAATCCGATATTAAATCCATGTTCATGTATAGTAAAACAACTAATGAATAAATATGTCATGTATATATATATATATATGTGTGTGTGTGTGTGTGTGTGTGTGTGTGTTAACTCCTAAATAATTTCAAAACCAAAGAGATAAATCACATATAAGGGCCAAATACTAGTATGAAAGTATATATATTTGTACCAATCCAAAGGCATACATAATGCTCATGAAAGTAGAAATGTTTCATACCGAATACCATCAACGACAAAATCAAATAGCTCAAATATTTTCAAAACTCATGAACAGAACCAAGTGAAATGTCCTTTGAAAACACCGAAGAAAACCATGCTAGAGGCAACATGCTCATGCCGCTAGACATTCTCAAAATGGTGCAAAACCCAAAACATTACACATTAATTCTAAGATCTTAACATGGGAATCCATAGAATATCACAAATTACTATATGTCAACATGTATTTGAAGGAATTCACCAAAAAGGACAATAAACTCATGCAAGGAATCTTAAGGCATTCAAGAAACATGTAAATAGTAAGTGAAAATAGTAAGAAGCATTTTATCAAACATGTAAAGTGTAAGAATTAAGGAACTCAAAGGAGAAACTCAATCTTCATCATAAGAAACATGTCAATCCCTACAATACAAGTAAATCAAGCTTCCAAACTCATTCACATATGTTAAAGACAATCAAAACCATTCCACAAGCTCCAATTACAAGAACACAACTCCATAACCCAAGAGTTCATAGAAATCAATAAAGAAATTACTAATCATCATGTTTACAACATAAAAATATCAAGAAGTTAACCTTCTAAAAAGAAATGGAGATAAATCCACTAATACATAACTCATAAATAATAAATCTAAGATCATAAGAAGGGAAAGTGTGCATAAAATGCATATTTACTCATCAAAAGATCTTACAGTTGATGTTGAAGAGAAACCTCCACCAAAGGCTTCTTGCTTTTGTCAATCCTTCATTCTTTTATAAACAAAAAATGTATTTCCATGGTTAGAACATAAATTTATGATCGAAAACTAAGTTCTATAGTCATCTAGACTAGATCTAGAAAGAAAAATAACTATTCTAGCAAGTTATCAAAGTTTAGGGGTAAAGTTTATCAAATCGGGGAAGATTTTCCTCTCTCTCCCAAGTTTCTTTAATCTCTCTAAACCTTATTATTTTTGTTCTAAATGATCTAAATTAGGATTTGGAAGAGTTATAACTCATCCAAGACTAGATCCCACATGTGTGGGGGGTCCAATGAGTGAAAACCACGTCCAAACTGAGACAAAATCACGTTCATGTCCCAGTTGGAGTGCTATAAACCTCAATATAGCACTCTGGGGGATATTGGAATGCTTCAATCTCAAATGAAGCGCTCCAGGGACAGTTTTGCATCATTTTGTGTAGTCCTTAGCAATATTGGAGTGCTCTTACTTCCAAGTGGAGCGTTCTCACTTTTCCAGCACGAATACTCTACGATAATTCAGCCATAACTTTACGCACACAACTCGGAATCACTTGTCGTTTATTTTGTTGGAAAGTAAACTTCAAAATATTTCCAAATGCATATGTATTAAACTCTAATTCTTTTAGAATTAGTATAGGTGTGCCTATGAATTTACCCTAAATCTATGGATCTATGAGCACAGACACCTTGTGGGAGAAATGTCATAACTTCTTCTAGAAAACTCGTAATTACAAACCGTTTGATAGATTGGAAAGTAGAATCATTATCTTTCCAAAGACATGGATTGTAAGATAATTCATATATATATGATACATATTTGCTTATAAAGTTACTACAAATACACATTTAGGAAAGCTTTGGAACATGACAAGTTTCGAGTCCAACTTGGGTTTTATACACTTCTAATTTGGTCCAAAGGGATCTCTAACCCACTCTATGATCTGTCTAAAACATGTGAAATAAAAATTTTACCCTTATAATAAAAAATTATATTTTTACCCCTTGTAAGTGTTGTAAGGTGTTACATCGACACAGTAGCCTCCAACACCTGGACAAGTATTGTGAGGTGTTACCTAATAGATGTATACTTGTACACATCTATATATATTAGAAACTATGTGCACTTTATATAAAGGTATGCTAAGTATTTTGTATTGAAAAGATCGTACTCTAAACGTCTGGTTCAATTGTAGGTTTTATATATCTACTTACAGTCGTGGAGCTCACCCTTTTATAACATTTTTCAGGTGAGGTTCAGTACATGTGCAACTTTGGGAGCACTTGGAGTTAGAAGGGGGCATGCGAGAGGATGTCATCCCCTAGCCATATTTTCAGCATTATTATAGTCCGTACATCTAATAGTAGACCTTGTATATTGGGTTGTATTAACCCTTAGAATCAAGAGATGATGTTTTGTAAAACTTTTATATAGAACATAATTGGATTAAGTTTATTTTGATATTGGAGATATTGATAGAGGTTTTATGTTCTATAAATGATGAATAAGTTTTATTTATGTTGCACATGTGATGTTAGAGATTTATTCTTTTTCCGTTGTGTATATTATATTTAAGATTTAAGGTTAAGGTCTAAGTGACCCTACAGGTTGAGGTAAATGAGAAAAATTTATAGTGAATCATGTAAGGATTCATGAGTAATTATCCAAATTCATGTCTGTATAAGGCCTTGAATTTGCGGTTGTTACACTGACAATTTGGATCTATCTAAACTAGGTTTGGACTAATCCAAGGGCTTTCAGGAGTTGTGCCATGTTCATCAATGTCTAGCTAGACCGATCCAAACATGTTGGACCGGTCCAATCATGGTTAACCTGTTTTTTTGGATAATTAACGATTTTATTAAAAAGAAAGGAATATATATACACACACACACAACAAGAAGGAACCTAAGGCATCAATCCGCAATATCTAGCATTACATTAGATCTAACCACATTAAGCAAACTCGACTAATTTAAAAAATGTGTGTTTTGGTAAAAGTTTGAGTAAACTTGATTTCCTTGATCTATATATTGTTCTTATGATTGTCTAGAGTTAAAAGAGTGCTAGGAGAGAGTAAGGAAAGTGGTTGTAACTGAGAGATGGTTTTCTCAAGGGTTTTCTCATTTAAGGGGGCTCTTTAAGGTGAGAGAGAACAAAGCTCTGGGTTGTGAGAGAAGGGTTGAGAAAGGGGTTCTCCTCCAGGTTTTGGGTTGTGATAGAGTGTGAGAGAGAGTTGAAACTTGTAAGTATGTAACCTTCAATTATAATGAAGTTATTTATGTGATTTTGTGGATGTTTCCCCAGTTTTAGGGTTTTTAACGTTAATCGTATGTTCTTGTGTGTTTGCTCTTTATTTTACTTTGATTATTATTGTTTCATCCCAAATTATTCTTGAATGATTAGGCTAGTAGATCTCCCAAAACTGTCTTCAACAAATTAGATTATGGCCATTGTAAAGCATTGCCCATTTTCTCTCCATAATTATCAATAAAATATATCAACATTAACTTTGTTTTTTCCATGAATATTAGTGTTATTCTTGTATTAGTTAAGAAGTAATAATTTGTAAAGTCAATAATTTGTTATTTGTAATATCATCATCTTTTCTTCAAGTTAATTATATATATATATATAATATTAAGAGTTAAGGAGAGATAAACATATTAAGAGGTTTACTATGATTGGTGGCATCTTGTGTCTAGGGCTAACGGATCAGTAGATGTATTTGGGGTCCCCATGACTTGCTTGTGTGTATTCTTTAATCATGACTACAATTGGATGGGTCAAGAGTCTGACGACACCAAAATCTCATAATCAAATGGTTTTACCTATTTGATTTGTGTTTTGATTTTACACTTTAATGGAATTATTTTTATTCATTCAACTGTAAGCTGATTTTTGGTCTAGTTAATTTATTGGGTAAGACCCATCCAATAGTGGCTCCCAATTCTCTTGATAAATCAAGAGATGCATGGCAAGTTACAGGGGCTCCAAACTGTTTTATGGGTCCCCTAACCCCTAATATTTGGGTAAGACCCATCAATTGTTATTACTACTTAATAATATTTGTTATTATTGACCTCGTAAATAACTTTCTTAGGATACAATACGCCTCTTTATTACAATATTTTATAAACAAATAACTCCTTTTTTTTGTAGAACAAATAACTCCTTATATCCAATATTTTTTTTCACATTATTATAAATTATGTGCATTGATTAAACAAAATATATGAAACAATTTCATTCTAACTAATATAACCATTGATCTTTTCTTCTTTTTTCTTTTTTGTTTTTTTTTTGTTTTTTGTTTTTTTTACTAGTAGATATAAAAGAAAAGGAGGAAAACAAATAAAAGAGCCTGTGCCTCCCCTTCCCCTCCTCTTTTAAAAAACAATAAGAAATAAGAAACCCTCTCACCTGCTTCTCATGCCAGCCCTACCAACCCCTCCTTCAACCCTCATCTTAAGTTCGGGTTAGTTTGGACAAATGTCGACATCAATTAATCAACTAGTTTTAAAGATGCTTATTTGGGGTGGCAAATGGCAATTCAAAAGGCTTGGCTAAATTTAAAAAGCTTGCCATCAAGTTTTCTTACTCTTTTTGTTTTTATGCAAAAGCTGATGCATGCCATTAATTGGGTATAATTTTAATAGGGAATTTATGCAAATTACACACGGTTGAGTGTAATCTTCTTTTGAAATGGTTTGTTTTCTTAAGAGAGTCACCACGTTAATCCTCTACCCCCTTTTGCTTGTTCCATGTGTGATCCACAAATGGCACATCCCACTTGATGTTCCTCATGTATGAGAGATTTATGCGTGATGGTGGGTCACAACCAATGCATTTATGTGGGATTCAATAATATTATGTCTATTGTATGCTTGGTGCCCTTTATATAAAACAACTAGCTAGACGTGGAAATTGCATAGGCGGTGCCATTTGTAGAAGAGAGAGAAAGAACCAAGTTTTAATAGTTTTTATTATTTCTTTAATATGCCTGACATGTGACCCAAAAACTAGACAGGCTTGGTTAAGGTAACTTTCAGGTCCAAAGTTTTATTCGGATCAATATTTGGGCCAAGTTTGGATAGATTCAATTTTAGTCCGACCAATAGGTATAAACTATAACCTGGCCTAGCCTGACCCAAAATTAATATAGCTCAGCTCAATAAACATAGCTGCATGAACTTTCATGAGAGAAGTTTTGGGTCCATTCTCTGCCCAAATTAAACTAATTAGGAGTATTTTCAAAGTATTTATGGGCAGTTATGGACACATTATCAGCCCAAATTTAAACAGGAGATTTAAGATTGGACCCGAAGCCCATGGTTTTGAAGCATGCTGAGTTCGGGTTCGGGCAGAGTTAGGACACATGTAACTGAGTTCGGGCTGACCTTGACTCGGTTCAGCCCAGCACAATTGACAACCCTAGTTTACATAGAATGTACAATACATACACACATACACAATCTTCAAAGTAGATCAAGATTGTGGTCCTTGGACGTTTTTAACCCTAACACGCCATGTCTCAACTTATAGCTCTTCAGAGACTCATAGACACTTCTTCTTCTTTTTTTTGTGAAAAGGATATTTCATCCAACAAAAGAGAAAAATATGCATCCCAGATCTGTAGATAAATATGTGCATGATTTGGCCACTTGGTGAGCCTTTGTATTTAATGATCTGCAGATATAAGATAAGGTGCATAAGTTCATAGAGTTCTTACAAGCTTCATATTCCAAAACATTTGTTTCCTTTGGGTAAACAGCAAAAGGACCCTTGTTGAAGATTCATGCTCCATAATATGGCAAATTGCTTAAAAATTGTCATAAAACTTTTTATCTGAATGAGAGATCAATGGGACTGCCACTTGGTTACCTAAATTTTGTATAAGCAATAATTTAAGTTATTTTAATTTTATTTTTGTTAAAAAGAAAAAAGAAAAAAAGGGGCAAGTGTTTATGAAAGAGTTTCACATTAATAGCCCACCTTAGTGACCTCTTTCAGACGAAGAGGATGTGGGGATTAAACACCCAATAATATCATTATCTTTCATTTTCAAAGAGATCGGTTTTTGTGTAATAGGAAACTAATATATATATAGATATTGTGAATTTGAGTTATAATTTATCATGCCTATTATTGTCTATGTTCAATTTCTAATCACCATGGCCTCTTCAAATAGACTACGAAGGTATCTACCATACATTAACCTGAAATTTCCAAACCAAATATCAAATTCACCGTGTATCACTACAAACGCAAATAAAAATAGGTAGTTGTTGGATGTGGAGCCTAATGCAGCTGGAGAAGCAAAGAAGAAGAAGAACGAAATCTGAAAGTTTGGATGATTGGATCGGTTCAAAGGGCCCTAGACTGATCCAATATAACTAGACCGATCCAAGTTTAGTTGGTATGATCCAGGCAGAATCGAGAGTACAGTTGACACCATCAGAGGTAAGCTAGACCGATCAAATTTTTTGGTGGATCGGTCTAGTGGCAAAGAACAAGTTTTTTGTGATCACTTTTAGAAGGTCTATGTTAGGGTGAAATGCCAAAAAAACTCAACTTCTATGTTCTATATAAGGTCTCTATTATTGTTTATGGTTTATGAGAGAAAAAAAAGATAGTAAAAACTTATGGTTTTGTGAGAGATTGAGAGAGAACTCTTGTAATTTTTTAAGAATAGTGAAGCTTTCTCTATGACTTTGTGGTTTTTTTCAACTTGGGGTTTTCCATTTGAATCTTGTGTGCTTATAGTTTGTCTTATTTTCTTTTGATATTATTGTTTTCATCTTGTTTTAGGTTTAATTGATAGGCTTGGTTTATCTCCAACAACTGGTATCAGAGCTAAGATTTTGGAAAGACGGTTTCAACAAGCCAAGGAAGTGTGAGATTTCATTTTGAGTGGAATCAATGGCAGCACAAGCGGAAGAATCCATAAAGTTTAGGATTAAGAAGTTCAATGGTATAAACTTCACACTATAGAAGATGTATATAGATGATTTCTCGTATCAAAGAAACCTCTATCAAACTCCTGAGGGGAAAGTAAAGAAACATGAGACGATGTTAGACGCAAATTGAGAGGTACTCGACAAAAATGTCCTATGTACTATCAGACTCTCTTTATTGTCATTGGTTGTTTTCAATATTTTCAAAGAGAAAACCATTAAAGATCTTACAATTGGCTTTGCGAGGATGTATGAGAAGCCATCCACTTCAAATAAAGTATTTCTGATGTAGAGTTTGTTCCATATGAAGATGGTTGATGGTGGAACCATTGCAAAATATATAAACGAGTTTAACACAGTCATAAGTTAATAAACCTCACCAGGCATCAATTTCAATGATGAAGTTAAAGCCTTGTTGATCCTATCCTTTTTTCCAAAGAGTTGAGATGGCCTAATTATGGCATTGAATAATTCTTTGGGTTCAAGCACCTTGAAATTCGATGAAGTGGTGAGTGTAATATTCAGCAAGAAAGTCAGCAGAATGACCTCATGAGAAACATCATCAAGTGGGAGCACATTGAATGTGAAAGGTAGAGGAAGCACTATTGAAAGATGATAAGATCGTGGGAGATTAAAATCTAAGAGAAGATCTAAGTTAGCAAATCCAAGAGTAGAATTCTAGAATTGTGACAAGAGATGACACTTAAAGAATGATTGTTGGGCACCAAAGAATAAGAAGTAAGGAAGCAACAACATGGAGAAGGAAGCTTCCGCAAATATCTTAGGTGATATTACTAAAGACAGTTTGATTATTACATTTAATAAAATTTTGGTGTCTTAAGTATTAGATTTTGGTGCATCCTTTCATACCACGACAAATAAAGAATGTCTCAAGAATTATCTGCAAGGAAACTATGGCAAAGTCTATTTTAGAGATAACAAGACTTACAACATAATTGCGAAATGAGAAATTTGTTTGAATTTACCGAATAGAGGTACATGGTTTTTATTGAAGTGAGACATACCAAGTTTGAAGAGAAATTTAATTTATGTTGGTCAATTTGCAAGTTTGGGACATATAATTATTTTCATGAAAAACACGTGAAAAATAACCAAAAGTGCCATGGCGATAGTTTGTAGAAAGAAATAAGGTACACTATATCTGACCATGAAGCATGACTCCATTGATGTAACTGAAATAAGTGTCAATTTAGATAAATGACACTACAGGCTTGAGCACAAAAGCAATAAATGTATGAAGATTCTCTACTCCAAAACCAAGCTTTCAAGTTTAAAGGTTTTAGACTTGTAATTTTGTAAATACTATATTTTGGGAAAGTAAAAAATATGTTAGCTTTTCTAAAGTGGGAGGGATGCTAAAGCTTTAAAAGTTGGAACTGATTCCTACTAACATATGGGGACCAAGTCATGTACGTTCTCTTGGTGGTTATTACTATTTTGTCACTTTTATTGATGATGCAACCAGAAAATTATGGATTTATTTTTTAAAACATAAGTCTAACATGTTTGAAGTATTTAAGAAGTGGATAGATTTGGTTGATAATGAAACATGTTTAAGGCTTAAGTTCTTAAGGTCTGATAATAGAGGTGAATATTGAAGTAAAGAATTCAAGAAGTATTGTGCTTTGAACGAAATCAAACAATAGAAGATAGTACCAAATACATTGCAACAAAATGGTGTGGTTGAGCGGATGAGCAAGATGATTGTAGAGCGGGCTAGAAGCATGAGGTTGCATAAACAATTTTGGGCAAATGCAGTAAACACAGTTACATACTTGATCAATAGATGACCTTGACCACCATTAGATGGTGGACTTCTTAAAGAAACATAGACGGGAAAAAATGTAAACCTTTCACATCTCAGAGTATTTGGTTGTATATCTTATGTTTATGTTGAAGTTGATCAGAGAAACAAACTAGATGCAAGGTTTAAAAAGTACATTTTCATTATGGTATGGTTTTAATGATTTTGGGTACAGGCTTTGGGATCAAAAAAACTAAAAAATCATTTGAAGTACAAATGTGGTATTCAATGAAAAGGCAATGTACAAAGATAAAACAGAATAGCATAAAAGCAAAAAAGAGTTTATGGAATTTGAGGATATTTATAAGGGTGAAGTACCTAGAGTCGAAAGCAATGAGATGTTAGAAGAAAACCAACAGACCCTCACACCTCCAACACTAAGGGTATGTTTAGTTAGAAATAGAATTGACAAAATGAAGTGAAATTAAATGAAAGAAAATAGTGAAGTGAAGTGAAATGAAAGTGAAGTGGATTGGTGTTTTCTAACTACTATTTGGTTGAAAATTAAACAAGGGGAAAATGAAGTTATTGTTGTTTGGTTGTTAAGAAAGTAATAAGAAAATTAGTTTTTTTACATAACACTTCAAATATAAACCTGCCATAACTTTAAATCAAACATAAACCCGTGTTCTACAACTATTTCCAAACATAAACCTACCACTTGAACCTAAATTTAAAATTTCAACTACACAACATTTCCAAAAGACACCTGCATCTTACATATATTTTCAAATATAAACTTGCCACAATTTCGTATATATAATAGTCCATCTAACACCTTAACCTGCATTTAAAATTTGCCCAAGACATAGCACTTCAAAAGAAGCCTGCCTTCTATATCCATTCCAAAATATCCATGTAACACAACACTTGCAAAATATGGTTGTGTTCTACATCTACTTCCAAATACAAACCTATGGCAACATTTCAACAAAATAGAGGATGTTACACAAACCTACATTTTCCTAAAAATTAATATATACATCATCCATATAAGTCATAATATAGTCTAATAGGTATATAGTCATCCATCTAAGTCATATATTGAATAATCCAGAGTCATGGATCAAGGTGGCGATTGGGAAACTCAAATTTGCTAGGTCATAAAAGTATTGGCCTTTACGTGGTTCTCAATTAAAAACTTAAATGCATGAGAAACCAATGGCTTGGGATATCTGGAATCCCATACACTGCCACATAAAGATCCGTGGGATCAACTCCCTGAGCACTATTGCATTGCTCTAAAGCAGCAGCCTTGTGTCCAAGATTCGAAGCCATAACATCTAGGCTATCAGGTCAATCAATTCTTGACTTTCTCTGCTTCTTTCCTGCCAAACTCTCAGACTGGAATGAATTGTCCATGCGATTTCTATCTCTATTTGGATTAATACTAGGAATGTCAACGGAACTAGGTGATGGTACATCTGAATCTGCAATATTTTCCTCATGCTCTAGTTCCTTTAGACCTACTTTAGAAGGGAAAGGAGATGTGAAGTCGTCCCTATCAACATATGCTTTTCTATACTTAGCATATTGTCCTGTTGCAATGTCTTTTTCTAACACTTCACACATTTGATCATAAAGCTCGTGTTTCTTATCCTTGAGCTTCATTATCTCAAGATGTCCTTGCAATTCAATGTATTGCAATGTTAAAAGACATGCAAGGAAACGAGAATGAATACTATTTGAACATAATCACAATTTAAGTTACCTCAACATAAGTGTTCCATACATCATCATTCATCATTGTGATTCGCCTGGCAATTGAGTCCCACCCAAACCCATTCTTGTGTACTACTTCATATAACAACTTGAATTGAGTCTTAAGAGTTTTCAATTAATTCTTAATATGATATTTGTTGAGCTTTAAATTAAATGTTGTGTTCACTGCTTTAACGACTACAGTATATGCTGGATCTTTGAACCAATTGAGGATTTTTAAGCCCTAAGAAACTTGATGGAATAAACATTCAAATATACACTTATCCATATTGATAGTCCATATTACATTCTTTTCTCATTTCTCTAATGACTCTTGTGAAGTTGTGATATCTATGGCCTCCATGGACTAGTAAGTTGAATTTGAAAAAAAAAAGAATCAACATATGTACCACATGCAATTCAAAAAAGCAATGGAAGCAGGTCACCATTCTAATTGATAAGTAAATGAATTGGCATATATCATGGGAAGACTTAAACAAAAACAAAAATTCACAAGCAAAGTTGAAGAGACATTAATCTATGTATTTCCTAATTGTAAATTGTTCAAATGGCTTATGTAATGGAACTAGGTCACCATCATTCTATTACTCCCCAGCTATAATGTCACATCCTACACCATGACACACATATTATTGTACACGTGTCACACTTAGAATGTTAACACATGTCATATAAGTTTTGTATACACATATGACCACTTAAATGCACATATGTTGATTTAAACATTGACACAACTTTAGAAAGGCATCAACGAAAATATAGAAAAAATATATGTATGAAAATTATACCTTTAAATAGGCATGGAAGTTTAGAGTTCTACACAACAAATGGTGAGCGAAACGGACATCAAACGAAAACGTTAAAGGCAATTTACTGTGCAAAGAAAAAAAAGTCAAAGACATGATAAATTCTAAAGTTGTCCCAGACAATTAGGATAACTTCATAAATAAATCTGTATCAATCCCATAGGAATCTCATTACAAATAATATATTGTTGGAAAGATCTATGAGTCTATTTTCCAATCCCATAAACAATGAGTGAATTGAAGTTTTCTAGAAGAAGTTATGAAAAATTTTCTGCTAGGTGTTTGCATCGTCTGGTATGGTCTGAATTAGTAGATTTTGAGGTAACTTTAAAAATATATCAATAAAAATGTAAGATGAATTGGAGAGAAAGATTTATGGATTTGCAAATATCTTAAAGTCTATTTTTTAACAAAAAAACGGTGAGTGAATCAGAGTTTTATAGAGAAAGTTATGATCGTTTTCTAATTGGGTGTTTGTGCTAAAAAAATTATTGGTGAGATGGCATCATAAACGTGAAAAATTTCGTACAATCGCATTTTTTGCAAGATTTTAAGGACGTTTTCGCTAAAGACTTACCTAAACACAAAATTGGGGATTAAGGTTGCTATTTAGACCTATAAAAACACAGAAACTCATAAGAAAGGGGATCTTTTGAAGAAGTTTTATAAAAATAGGGATTTTGAAGAA
>JAOXJP010139017.1:0-13402 GCA_025762735.1 Platanus orientalis | reverse complement strand
CATGAGAACTGTTGCCCACATAGTCTACTGTCCCCTTCCTGTCCATATGCTTTTTCTTCCTAGAATAGGAGTGGCCTTTGCCCTAGTGAAAGGCTGCAGTACCACGAACCCCATAAACATCCAGTTTAGCCCCAAGTGGGCTATCATCAGTCTGTAGAGGGGCCACTGCCACTACACTGCTAGGCACTAGTGTTGTCCCCACCTCGGGCTCTCCATCGGTCTTAGGGTCACCCATAGTCTGCTCTCTACCAATCTCAGGCTCCTCCATGGTCTGTTCTTCCCCTGCCTGCTCTACCTCCATGCATCTCGGTGTCCTCCACGGCATGTCCTGTATCCCCTAGAACGAGGATCTATCTCTACAAACATAAAACAAAATACACATGTCAAAATTCTCTTAAAAAAGAAATGCTTAAAAAAGAGAAAAACAAATAACCTTGTGTCCTTACCTCCTTCGTAGCTGCTCCTTGGGTTGCCTTCAAGGCAACAACCTTTGTCAGGTGGGCCTGATGCTTTTTCCCCACCAAGGTAAAGCACCTAGCCAACTTTCGGAGGGTATTGAGGTATACCTCCCTAGAAACCTGCATAAGTACACAATGCTTTGTTAAAAAACTTTTTTAACTAAAAAATACAAAGTTCCAAAAAAAACTTAAATTACTCAAACAAATCAAAATCATACCTGAGTCATCGCCTCAAGGGGCACCTAACCCTTAGGGAGCTCAGCCTTTGGTAAGGACTCCTCGGTGACCCCACCCTTGAGGTTAGTCATGGGCACCACCTCAGGAATCATGCCCATCAAATCCGGCTCTGCAAGGGGAGCCCTCCTCTTTCTCCCTCTTTGAGTATGAGGTATTGGCTCTTCTGCTGGATGTGCCTATTAAAAGTCAAACAAACTCAATAATTAAAATTAAAAGAGAAGTAAAAGACAAGGAACAAATGTTTTTCAAAAAAAAAAAATATATATAAAATGAATAAACTCACTTGAGCCTCAACAGGGTCGGCCAATGGCCCACAAGTCTGGGTGGCCCACTACTCGCAGTAATTCCTGGCCTAGTCTAGGAACACAGAAGCCTCAATGCCTGTCTCCCCTCTCCTAGTCTCTCCCTTAGTGTTGATCATTGGAGGAGGTGAGTGTGGGACCATGAAATGCTATGTAATTAATCCTAGATGGGGGGTGAATAGGATTCCTTTTAATTTAATTAATCCCTTTTTAAATTACCAAGTTATGGTTATTAGATTCTCTTACAATATGTCCAATTGAGTGAATGTGTATGCTTAAGTATAACTACTCAAGGATAGTAGCAAACACGTAATAGGCAAGAGTAGTATGAACTAAAGCAACGAAGAGACAAGCAATCACATAACCACAAACCACAACACAAGATTTTTAGTGGTTTGGCACTCGGGCCTACGTCCACTCTTCTAAAGCTCACTACTGAGCTTAGGTATATTTCATTCAGGTTCTATTACAACCTAGGTCAATATACAAACCTTACTACTTACTCACAAGCAAGCAACTACAATACTCGGTGTCTCCGACGAGTACGCAATACCTCCGGTGTCTCCGGCGGAGCTTCTCAAGCTCCCAATGTCTCCGATAGAAGCTAAATAATAGTAAAAGTAAATATGAATGCAAATTCAATCAAATATTACCACTACATGGTTGATGTTGCTAGTTGCTCAATGTGTGGGATGCTCCTTGTTGAGCTGATATGCCTTAGCTGCTCACAAGCTCCAAGTACTTGGCTCTAGTGCTCCTTAAGCTCAGCCAAAAGTGAGTTCCACTAAGGAAAACCTCTCACCACAACCTCTCCTTAATGGTAGGAATGTAGCTCAATACGAGAGAATAAATAGTAGAGAGAAGAGTAAGATGCTAGCTACTATAGCTCAATAAATAGTAGGCAACAGAAGTTTGCACAGTGGAGAAGGCTCTCAAGATAGTATGTCTCTTAGCTCTCTCTAAAAACATGGAGTGTTGGAGGATGTACATTACCCTTAAGGGAAAAAATCCTTTTATAGTGGGGAGGAGCATCTTTGGCCTTAGGATGAGTATATGTTAAAATGAAAGTGATTATGGACCTTTAGATGAATCAAAACGGGGTTCAAATTTCAAAAATCTTCCCTAAATTTTTGAAAATTTTTTCTCAAAAATACCCTCCAAATCGATTTGGTTTTTTGAAATCGGTTTGAATTCCAAATCTGTTTCAGAAAGCACAATCGATTTGGAAACCCAGTTTCAGGCCAAATCAATTGGGCTTTTTGAAATCGATTTGGTTTTGGAACAAAATCCCAAAACTTCATCCCAAATCGGTTTGGGCCTATGAGTTTAGCCCTTAACTGATAAAAATTATGCTAAAAAACTAACTCGAAACTGATTGCACTTTTCGCAATCGGTTTCACTAAACCAATTGTGAAAAGCACAATTGATTTGGTTTCTGTGTTCTGTACACTACACAGTTCTTCTGGGCATCCTTTGAGTAGTCTTTTGGGCATTCAATTTGGGGTAACATAGGGATCCTAGACTATGTATAGGGTTGTTTTTAGGCACACAATATGCTATGACATGCATGGATTATACCTTACTTGGAGTGCCTTTTTCAGGTGCTTTTTCTTGGTCTTGAGTCCTTCTTAGCTTCATGATTCGAACTTGTGAGCTCACATAGGACATACACAAAATTCCTATCACTACCCTTACCCAATACATGCTCATGGGATTGACATACATCAACAGAAAGTTTATGTTCTTGCTTTGGTTTTTGATGTAAATAGATTCTTAGATGATTTTAATATCTGTTTTGCAAAAGTAGAAGGTTGTTTTACTCAGTTTTAAAATTGTTTCGAAAGATTATCATGTTTTTGAAAGAGTTTTCAAAGGATTCATAGTGAACATATTTTTAAAGGTTGTTTTAAAGGACTTTGTTATGCCAATCCATAGAGTTATGTGCTTAGGTAGGTTAGATTCTCTTGGTTTATGTTTTATCTCAAAGATATGTATTATTTGAATGATTAGATAGTGTTTAAAAATTTAGTTTTGTTATGCCTTAGTATCTACTAGTTTCTACAATGTATATGTATCTATTTTGATGAGGTTATATTTTTAGTTATAAAGTGAGACCCCTTTTCCATCAAAGAGGTATATTTGATGAAGCTCCTCATCTAATTTAAATAGATAGGATCAAGTACCCTCTTCATCGGATCACATTAATTGACGATGTTTGTTTGATGCTTGCCACTAGGTGTAAGATAGTGGTATCCTATCATTGGATTGTAGATGGGTTCATTCTATTCTATTATGTTACCTGTTATCTAGCTCACATCATGTGTGGTGGATTTCTGGAATATGATTCAATTATCTGTTGTCTATCTCACAACACATGTGGGGGATTTAGATATTTGTTTCAGCAGGTCTCATATATGTATATTTGTTTAAGTTATTTTTTCAGTTCAGTATTTTAGTTCTGTATTTCAGATTATGTTTCCATTTAGTAATACATCTTGAATTCCGTTATAATTTGTTATTTGCTCTATCTTAGTTCATGAAGCATTATTTTCAGTATGTATGTTAAGTAATTATTTTTGAAAGCATGTTCAATTCTTTTTTGATTATAAAAATATTCATGCTCACTAACCTAGTTGTTTCAGTATGTTATGAGTGTTCTTGTTTATTTGAAAAGTCAATCATGCTTACAGAGTTGACACCATTGTTTTCAGATGATGAGCATGATAGGGTAAACCATAGCATGGATTAGTAGAGCTTGGAGACAGAGATCTATTATTTGTTATTTATGAGACATGAAACATTATGTTATTTGATTTAATATTTGTTTTAGAGATAGATTTGACTTAGTTCAGTTTAGTTTATTTCAATTTTATTTAATGAGATGTCATAGGTTACTTAAAGTTTCAGTTATGTGGAGATGGTTTATTATTATTTGGATTATGTCAAACTATGGCTTAAAATTTATAGATGATGGCTTTTATTTATGGATTATAAATTATGGGATATGGATTTTATTTGAATGAAATGGAATGGTTATGACTTATTTTTATAATTTCGTTGCACATCTATGAAAGGAAAAAGGCAACAATTTATAAGCAAATTGAATGGCATTGATATGAATGAATTAATGTCACGTACCAAAATTTGTAGCCTTATAGATATGAGTTTTGGGGTGCAACATCTTTTGGCTTAACCGAATAAAACATGCATAAGGTCAACAATGGATGGATTTGGGCATTTTTGAATGCATACAACTCTCTCGATACAAGGTCCCAATGGATGGATTTGGGCATTTTTGAATGCATACAACTCTCTCGATACAAGGTCCCAATGGATCAGCCATTGCTTGCGGTTGTAGCATGTTTCTGGAATTATTCTAATAACATGTTTCTCTTCGATTATGTTCCTATGGTTCCAACTATGTTGGATGTTGTCTCCCTTACTTCCCTTCTAATTAGTGGGAAGGAGGCTAGTGCTTGTTTCTTTCCTTAAGAAAAGGAAATTTAGTTTGATCCTAGCCATGCATCTAGCTCTATGAGAAATTTCCTTCGTACATAATCAAGGAACTTTGTTGATGCTACCCCCAAGAAGATTGTGCCTTTCTTCTTTCCTGGATTTGTAGATTCCTTCTATGTGTTCCTTCTTACCAAGTCCCCACAAAGTACATGAACATAGCCATTGCTTTGGCTAACGGCTATTGTCTCGCCCTTGCTCCTTATGTCTTGTCTTATCTATATGGTGGAATGTATGAACTTAATCAACATCAACTAGCATCCACAGGAGGACCTCTTTGGTACTCCAATTTTGGCTTTTTAAGTATTTTCCTAATTTCAAATGCTGCTCACCTTCCATTGTTATCAATCCCTGTGAGTCATATAGTGGAAAATGGGTGATTGCTTCTTATGTCCCCAAGTATAGTCTAACTACTAACCATGAGGATAATCTATTATTTCCATTCAGTCTATGCCAGTTCAGCCCTTATTGGTACACTCACCCCCTTAACTTTCCTAGAGTAAATTATGTTCATGCCCAATGCCGCATTTGAGGAAGCTAGTATAAAGGTCGTTCACTCGCTAGTTCAGCTATTGTCAATCTATCCCTGAGCATGCCTTTCTTTGTACAACTAACCCTTCTCCTATTAACCGAACCATCTTTAAAGAATTTTCCTCTACTAACAATGTGATCGCAATTTTTAACTATCTTTTAGACTCCTTCATAATCCCAACTCTACCTAGTGGCCCTTCCACACCCATTTTTAGGAAGTGGTGGGAGAGGTTGGTCTCATCAAAATCGAGTTTCAAGGTAGATGAGCTAATGTAACATCCCATATCTAATTTAAGGACTTCTAAACTTAAAATTTCATACTTGAAGAATTTATAAGTTTCATACGATAGAAAATAATGAAACAAAATGTTGGACTTTTGAGAAAAAATAGTCATTTGATGGAAGAAAAGGAAAGAAAAATGATGAAGTGTGTTTAGGACTTTAATGTGTGAGTTTGAGGAGTAAAATGGTCAATTTACAAGACCTAGGGAAGTGGACCAACCCCACAAAAGGGTTTGGAAAATTCCAAAATTGAGAATAGGAGGCAACAACATGCTAGCTCGGGCCACCAAAGGTGTGGATCAAGCTAGACACTTGCTAGAAGAACCAGCCACCAGTTTTATCGGTCCACCATTTTGATGGCTCAGGCTAGTCTGGATTGGTCCACCAAAAAGGGTGGACTGTGCCAGATCTTTCAGATACATTTTTTAAGGAAAACACGATTTTTCTCTATGGGGTGTGTGGGACCCACCAAATTCAACCAAAACCCTCAGAATGACTCATATATATCCTATTGACATAAGAAAGACCTTAAAAAGAAAGGAGAGAGAGAGAGAGAGAGAGAGAGAGAGAGAGAGAGAGAGAGAGAGAAGGGAGAGAAGGAGATTTGGGAAGAAGGGAAAGAAAACCCCCAAATTGCAAGAGAAGGATAACTTGAAGGATTCCAAGAAAATGAAGCTCAAGGGAAGAGGGATTTTGTAATAGAAGGGTGGATCTAAGAAGAACTAGTTGAGTAAATAGTTATATAATGCATGCATATGTTTTCTTTCCTAGGATCTTAGTTCTATTGATTCTTAAGCTTTGATTAGATATATATATATATATATATATATATATATATATATATATATTTGGAAGGATTTCTATGGATTTTAAATGTGTAAGTAGTTATACAATACATGCACATGTTTTCTCCCCAAGGATTTAAATTTTATTGATTCCTAAGCTTTGATTTGATAGATTTTTTTATTTAAACCCTATGGATTTGGAAGGATTTCTATGGATTTTGAATGTATACAAATGTAAATCATTTCCCCTCTTAGGATCTTAGTTCTATGATTTTTAAATCATGTTTTGAGGATTTTTATGAGAAACTTTCATGAATTTTAAATTGATGAGTTATTATGCAAGTTACCCTATTTACTCCTTGAAATCCTTGGGAATCTATGGCTTTATCTTGATTATACATGTTTTAAAGTTAGTATCCTAAGGTTCTATGTATTTCACGTGTATTCTTATCAAATCTTATAGATTTTTGGTTTATCCTTGTTTTTTACACATGATGCCCTACTTTTCTTGTTTAAACTCTAGAAGCATCTATGGTAAATTGAGATATGCATCTGTTTAGATATTTTTGGTTTTCAACACATGAAGATTTATCTTTGTTTTTCCTAAGATGATTTGTAAATTGATTTATATGGATTCCCACATGAAATTTGAGGTATGTTAGCTCTTATGCCTCATTCCATATTTGTATTTAAAGAATAAATGTTTTCGGATTCCATAGTTGCTTATATGCCTATAGATGGGTCAAACTTCTTTTATTGTATCTCCGGTTTTAGCTTTAATTATGAGTTTGAATATATGAATGCATTTCACATAGGCTTCCTATTAGGAAAAAAATTAGCTAAGTAACAAAAACATATCTTTGGAAGATTTGATCAAATTTAGAGCCATGATTTGCGCAAATTTATGTGTTTTATGATGAGACCATTAGGTGAGTTAGCCTTAATGACTTAGAGAAAATGAATATATTGTTCATTATTAAGGGAAATGAGTCCCCTTCAGGCTCTTATGTGTAGAAGAAGTGAGATATGTATGCCCCACTCGTAGGGTGGTATGGGAGCATTCGGAGATATGTAAGCCCCACTCATAGGGCGGTATTCGAGCATTCAGAGATATGTAAGCTTTACTCATATGCTGATATGTGAACATTCAAAAATGTATCCACTCGTAGAGATGTATGTGAGTATTCGAAGATATGTGAACCCTACTCGTAGGGTAGTATGCAAGCATTCAAAGATATGTAAGCCCCACTTGTAAGGAGGTATGCGAGCATTCGGAGATATAGAAGCCCCACTCATAAGTCCATATACAAGCATTCAGAGATATGTAAGCCTCACTCATAGGGCGGTATGCGAGCATTCAGAGATACATGAGCCCCACTTGTAGAACAGTATACGAGTATTCGAAGATATGTAAGCCCCACTTGTAGGGCGGTATGTGAGCATTTGGAGACTTGAGAGTTCCAACCTTAGGGAGGCAGGTTATATGTCAGAGACCCATATGGGTTGTTAGAACATATATGTTTTATATGTCAAAGACCCTTATGGGTTATTAGTTCGTATATGTTTTGTATATCTGTGACCCTTATAGATTTTTAGTTTGTATATGTATGTTGGAGATCCCCTTGAGTTACGATGTGTATATAGTTTGGGAATATATATTCCATTGGTATATGTAATGCTATGGTAAGTGTCAAGTGAACAATGTTGAGTGATAAGTGACATGTGATATGTCATGTCCCAAATGGCCCGAGTCATATACATCGTAAACTCTCCGATCTTGAACCAAATCCGGGTCGTGAGCACAAACTCTCACAACACATTCATTCATACATTCACATGTTCACTTCATACTTAAATTCATATGTCCATTTCACTTTAACTCATATCATTCTTACTTTTATGTATACGTGTATGCACTTTGGTCTCATTTTTTTTTCATTTTGGTGTCACACTATCCTTTTTTTCATAATCTTAACACATTCATTACAGCAGAAGACAATATACACTCAATCACATACTTATCACTAATACAATGGAGTTTTTAATCATTCACATATCTAAACACTACACAACATAATTGCTAAAGAATCATTCACATATCCATAATAATGCTTCACATTCTAACAAATGTACTAAATCTAAATCATAATAAATCTACATTCATAGTCACATTGGGTGTCATTCACCCATATCACATCAATAGAAACTCAATTAATAAGGTGGTCCAATCCATACAAAATGAATCTCTACACAAGTGTATTCAAAACATAGGCTATGAAATACAACTCGTGCAACACCATGTCACACCCCATGTATTCTCCTTAAAGCCGGTGCTCACTCTACATTAGAAAAATGTTATAGAAGGGTGAGTCTATGGTTTGCAAGTACTAATAAAAAATATGCAAAGCATTGTGGAGGGTCTAGCATGGACATAAGCATGAATGTTTATAAAACATGCAAGTTAGAACGATATAACATTTATGAATAAATCCTTTGAAACATGCATTTTCTAAACAATGCCACTTTTCAAATATGGTTTAGAAAACCGATAAAACAGTTCACTATGTCCACTTTGGAAAACACTCATTTGGAACACATACGGAGATTTACATACTTTTCAAAATACATATGAAAGTTCTTACACTTTTCAAAATACATACAGAAGTTCTTACACTTTTCAAAACACTTCCACATACCTTCCTATGATGGGCTCCATCATATATGTCCTAATGGAGGGGTCCACTATTCACAATATACCCTGTGAAAGGCTCCATCATATATGTCCTAATAGAGGGTCCCACTATTCTCACAATATGCCTTGTGAGTGACCCACTATTCACAGTATGTCTTATCTGAGGCTCCATCATATATGCCCTAATAGAGGGGCCCACTATTCTCACAACATGCTTTGTGAGTGGCCAACTATTCATAATATGCCTTGTGAGGGGGTCCACTATTTGCTTCTCAAAATAAAAATGGTTTGGATTTTCAAATAGATGTCATTCACAAAATTATTTCATATGTTTCAAAACAAAACACTCTTTAGTAAATAAACTAATTCAAAGGAATCAAAACATATGGAATTGATATCTTTTTCAAAACTAAACATTTTTTAGTATGAAAAACTGATTCAGAACACAAACATTCCTGTTGTTCCTTTGTAAAACATAATTGATTTATGAGATATAAATCATGCATAATAGAGATATATTCAAAGATTTTGAATCAGAAATGAAGTCAAATCATAATTCACTGATTTGCTTGACCCATCTAAAATACACATTAAGAGTAAATCACTTAGATTTCTTATATTCAATTAAATCACAATAGATTTTACACAGTGCATAACACTTTTCAGATTTTATCATGAAAAAAGAGTAGATTCCATGATTATATTGAAAGAATTTGATGTAAAGCATATCAATCCACTTGGAATTCGATTGGGTCTAAACATTCAAAGATATTAAAAGTAAATCACACAAAATCATTTGATGTCTTTTAAGAATTAACTTAAAAGCAAATAGATTTTAAGAATCAATGAGGGGAAACAAGAATAAATCATATTGATTTCAATTAAATTAAAGTAGATCAAAGAATCAAAGGAGAAACAATCATCTACAATGCATAAAATTGAGATTTAATAATCTAAAATCTTAGGAATGAGATAGTGTTGCAAATAAAGCATAATAACTTTCTAATGGATGAAATTCATATAAATTCACTTAAAATCCTTGAAGGAAACTGATGGAAACAAATGAATCTAAGGATCAAATGAGATATCAATACATTTGATGTAAAAAATGAAATCAAATAGATTTATTATCCTAGGAATGAAAATCAATTTCATATGATCCATAATTACTTTTCAGTCTTAAGTTCTTTCCTCTTTCAATCTCTAAGCAATGGCCCTTAAAAATTCTCTCTTTACTTATTTTCTTTGTAAATAAAATATGAAACCACATTAAAAAGTCACAAATCTAAATGAAATTCTACTAAAAATCCATAAACTCTTCTTAAATTTGGCTAGATCTAAGATTTTGAAGCTTACATTGCTCTTTAGAGAGAGATTTCTCCTCTTCTCTCTCATTTCTCTCTTTCCTCTCCCTTAGCCTTTCTCTTATGTTTTTTGATCCAAATTGAGCAACTTGGGGGGGGGGGGGAGGGAGTTCTTTCATCATAAATGAATCTCGACTTCTAAAAATGGGTATTTTCATATTTTCAAACATTTTCTTGTTTTATTTCTTTTTTGAAATACAAGTTTTGATCAGTTAAAATTATTTTCGATCGGTTGAAACACTTCAATTGATCCATTAAATTTTCAATATGTTGAACCAGTTTTTTTCGAATGTGTTGCAAAATCCTAAGATTTTTCGATCACTAGAAAAAATTTTGACCACTCTAAAAAGTTTCAATCAGTCAAAATGCATTTCCTAAATGTTTGACAAAACCTCAAGACTTTCGACCAATCACAAATAGTTTGATCGATCAAAATATTTTCGAGCAGTCCAAGTTGGCCAATTTGCAAATTAGAATTCCTTAGGTTTTTCTCTTGGTTTATGTTTCTTCCTAAGTTTCATGTACTCTTCTCTATCATACTATGTCTCTAATTTAGGTCCTAAACTACTCACTTTATTATTTCATAATCACATTATTTTACTTAAAGTAGCTTAGGCATATGTGTGATGTTACACTCTCCCCCTTATAATAAATTCACTCCATTGACTAACAAATGTGGGTACTTTTCTCTCATTTTGGTTTCTCCGTCCCATGTTGTTTCTTCTTATGAATGATTGCACCATAAAACTTTCACGTATGGCACAACTTTAGATTATAGCATTTATTCTTTCCTATCAAATAGTCTCACTGGTTGTTCCTCACATGATAGGTCTTCCCTAACTTGAAGAGGTTTATATTCCAATACATACAAAGAATCACGCATGTATTTCTGCAACATCGCTACATGGTGAACATGTGAAAGCTCTAGAGGTAAAGCCAATCATAAGAAAGCATACCCACTATCTTCAAAATTTTGAATGGTCTAATGAATTAGGGTTCTAATTTTACCTTCTTCCTAAATCTTATTACACCTTTTGTTGGTGACTATTTAAGAAATACATGGTCTCTAACCTCGAACTCTAGATCCCTTCTTCCCTTATGAACATAGCTCTTATGTCTAATTTGTGCTAGCAAAAGTCTATCGTAAATATGTTAAATTTTCTCCATGGTTATTTGTATAATTCCTGGTCTGAGCATTCTTCTCTCACCCATTTCCTTCTAACATATCGGTGATCCACATTTTCTTCCAACAATGAATGCCTCGAAATGGGCCATTTTTATGTGGATTGAAAACTATTGTTGTAGGCACCAACAATAAATGAATGTTCTAACTTCCCTTTAGATTGATCACGCATGCTCATAATGTCTTCTAGTGTTTGGATAGTCCTTTCTGACTGGCCATCAGTTTGAGGATGAAAAGCTATACTAAATGTCAGTATTGTTCCCATAGCTCCCTGTAGACTAGTTCAAAACTTAGAAGCAAAAGGCAGTCTCTATCGAGCACTATGGTGACAAGAATTCTATGCAGCCTTACAATCTTGGATACATAGAATTAAGCAGATTGTCTAAAGAATATGAAATTATGATTGGCAAAAAGTGTGTTGATATGGTCAACCAGTATACAATCACCCATAAAGAATCAAATCCCTTCGGTATCCTAGGAAGTCCAACCACAAAATACATTGATATATGATCTCATTTCCACTCTGGGATGTTGAGAGGTTGTAACTTTCTAGTGAGCTGTCAGTATTTGGTCTTAAGTTGTTAACATGTCAAATATCTAGCTATGTAGTCAGCAATCTCTCTCTTCATATTGTTCCACCAATATACACTTTTAAGATCTTGATACATCTTAGTACTATCCAGGTGTATAATGTAAAAAATTTTATTGGCTTCATCCATGATTTATATTTTTAACTCATGGTCATCCAAAATACATTGGTTTTCAAACCAAAAGACCTCATCATCTTGAATAGTAAAATCAATTTGGTCACCTCATCTTTGATCTTCACTAATTATGGGTCCGCATTTTGTGCACTTTTAATCTTTCCAATGATTGTGGGTTTCACTTTAAGGCATGTAATCAAACAAGCAACATTACTCGTGGATTTTCTTCTTAAAGCGTTCACTACAATGTTTGCTTTCCCTAGATGGTAGCTAATGATGCAATCATAGTCTTTATAAATTTCATTCACCTTCTTTGTCTCAAATTTAGCTCATTTTGAATGAAAAGACATTTTAGACTCTTGTAGTCTATAAATATCACACATGTCTCACCATATAAGTAATGCCTCCAAATCTTTAGCATAGATACCATTGTCACCAATTTCAAATTGTGTGTAGGATAGTTCTAATAATATTCCTTGAGTTGTCTCAATATGTAAGCTATCACTTTTCCATTTTGTATAAGCACACAACCCAACCATTTTCTTGAGCATCACTATAAATCACAAATCCTTTAGAACTTGAAGGCAAAGTGAGGATTGGGGTAGTAACCAACCAATCTTTGAGCTATTTAAAGCTCTTCTCGCAAAACTCACTCCAATGGAACTTTACATTCTTTTGAGTTAATTTAGTTAAAGGTCCCACTATGCAAGAGAAACCTTCAATAAATGTTTTGTAATAATTTTATATGCCTAAAAAGCTACGGATTTCCAATACATTTATCGGCCTTGATCAATTTACCACAGTATCCACCATCTTGGGGATCGACAAAAATTTCATTCTTTTGTTGTTTTGATTCTTTGAAAAACTTTAATTGTTTATTAATTTTTATAAAAATACAGATCATAAACATTATTTCTCCCATGATCACCATATGAAATCATAGGATTTAATCAATGAAGATTAGGAAGAATACCTCAATAGCTAAACCGAACACAAGACGATGATCCGACCCAATCTCCAAAGTATCCACACCTACTTTAGAATTCTTTGCGCTTCTCCCACTTCCAAAAAAGTTACAGGACCCCATCTGGACATGGGTACCTCTGTTTATAAAGTATTTGAGAAACCAAAATAACCTTAGGGGGTGTGGGATCCTTATGGGATTCCTATCCTTAGGCTATGGGGCCTAGTATCCTTAATTAAGTCAAACTGCATTAAGGACACTATCTTTTGTTAATTACAAACTAGCACACCACTAATTGCAATAATCACTATTACATATTGCAACTGAACTCCCAAAGATAAGAAAATAACAATGAGGCCCTTTTTTACAGATATTTCACAAATATGT